>JAEMWC010000974.1:115000-210000 GCA_016490735.1 Pachyseris speciosa | reverse complement strand
ATGCAAAGGTCATTAAGGTGTAGGGAATATTGAATGACGAAAGTCATATGCAATTTTTTGCATGGCGTGAAGAGGGCTAATGTTGCAGAAAGTGTAACAATTATTTAAGTCGTAGCATCTAAATTGGCCTTGAGAAAGGTATTATCAAAGAAAATTAAAGATCAATTGATGTTGTATCATTCAATGTGAATTATTCTGACTGCTTTTTCTACTAGCCATAAAATGTTCAGTTCAAGTTAGTAATTACCCTAGTAATTACCCTCTGATATCCATTGAAGATCATCGAAGTGTGAACAATATGGCGGGCACTTTCATTTACGATTGAAGTGCATGATGGGAACACTTGGATCCAGTCTCTTCAGCTAAATGTGGCTTGGTCATGAAACTGTTCACTTTCATTCACACAAAAGATTACTTCATTTTTTTCTTTCTGCATGTTAAACATTGTGTCACAATTTTCACAGCACTAAATTTATCTTTAGCAGTTGACAAAGAAATTTGCCTCCACAATTTTAGTAGCCAATACATGTATGGCTGGTAACTGAGGGAATTTCGCTAGCCAAAACTGACAATCCAGTGGTATTTGGCTAGTTGACCACTGCCAAGGTCGAGCCCTGTTATCTACATGCTGTAACCTGGTTCTGTGCATTAGCAGTGATAATAATTGTTAGCTGCATGCATAGATGTGAATATTTCTGTCCTAAATTGTTTAATCCTTTAGCTTCAGGTGCTATTTATTATATTTTACTGCCAGTGGGTGCTTTTTTAAATTTATGTGTTAGTGGCTCTTACTCTAAATGTCAAGTAATTTTTTAAAGTGCTAATGATTAATTTGTTCTTTCAGGAAAGGTCTTTTCGAAGCTAAGCTATACTGTTCCCAAATCAACTGTTAAGGATATTGTTGAATGTAAAGCTGGAGTGATAGAGCTTGTGTTAGCAAATCTAAGGGTGAAGGTGAGTTCTCTTTATACATTTGTACAGTATTTCTTACAGTTTTCTTTGCAAAATTATCTGTCAGCTGTCTTGGGCAGCAACTACAGTGATGATAGCTAGCTGCTAAGAGTTTTCTTTCTTACTGTCAGACAACAAGGATGGTAGATGTTCTTTTCTTTATAAAGGACACACTCTGTGCTCATTCTCAGGAATGTTATTCCCCAGTAACTCAGGTTTCTATGACCAGCAGAGGCTCTTGAGGACAGGTGGTCATCCCAGCAACCAGTCCCCACCCAACCTTGAAATGTGTGCCAAGGACAGACCACAGCCCCGGGAACTACATGTACATTCCCTACTCTTTTTTATCAGTAAATTGTTAGTATAGGTTCTTTTATACCCCTGCATTTTCTTTCTGTTTTATGTGTGGAAGTAAAGGAGACAAGGCAAACAGCTTAATGTCACCGTTTGTGGGTTTGAACCCACTTGTAACTTTCTGCTCAGTGATCCAACCAAGCTTAAACCAGTTGCCGCAGTTTCTTTTGTTTCTGGTGGTTACTTAATCCTTGTGGGGGCAGCTTCTTCAAAGCTTACTATATGACAGCACTCAGATCCATGCATAATATGTTGTGGTTCAATTTTATCCTTGTTCAATTTTTATTTTCCTTTGTTTTGTACTCATTATCATACTTTTATACCATACTCAGGAACAAAAGAAAATAAAAATTGAACAAAGGATAAAATTGAACTGGTTATCCACGTGCATGAAGATTTTAGTTCTTTACTCGATACTTTTTTCAATTCTTTTCTCAACTGTTTTATTTCTGATACTTATCTTAGATTGAGAAATACATTGCAAAGAAAAAAGCTGACAGCTTACGAAAGCAGCAGCAGGTGTATGATGAGTTCTCTCCAAATGGACCAATTTCTGACCATGAGCCATATTTGTATGATGATGGTCAGGCATATCTTGGTAAGGTCAAGTTGTCTCATACTTTAATGCAACAAAGTACCAAGTTGTGGCAGTGTAATTTGTACTCTGCTAATAGCAAAATGAAGACAACTTTGTGGGGGGAGGGTGCAATTATACAACAAAAATCACTAGGTTTCAGATCCCCATAGGTTGATGTCTCTGTTTCATAATTCAGACACTAATAATTTGTATCTCTAACAATAATAATTTATTATTGTTACACAGCCAGATAAATGCTTGGCCCATAAAACAAATAAATAAGAAATCAACTTTGTTTAACAAGGGTGACTCTTAAAAGTATTTTAACTGACAAACCTGTGGCCTCGAAATACCGGAAACTTGGATGAAATTTTTTAGTTTAGATAATAAGGTCATGGAATCTTCTTTGGCTACTATGAATCCCATCATTGGATATTCTTATTAAGGGGTCTCAATAACCTTATAATGAATTAAATCAGAATTTGTCAAAGTTTGCTACAGTATATTTACTATAATTTCAAGAGAAATTGTCAAAGATTGGCAAATCATTCTGGATACATAAAGTCCTTTATACTACCATGTTTATACAATGTATACAATCATAATGTTAATGTTATTTTTTTCATGTCTCTCAGGTCCAGAGAATAACTATGGATATGCATTTAATGCTGGTTATGGACAACAGCAGCACAACCACTTAAATGATGTGAGTGTGCCAAAATATAACCATTGCACAAGTTACTAATACTCGATCCCTTGCTTCATAGAGACCAGTTGATTATGTGACATAATAGTTTTTCCTTTGTGTTGAAATAAGTACTGTCACCCTTCAGCTAATTGACAGGTGTCTGCAGGGATCATGTGACCTCATTTGGTCAGGCAGGTGTTGTTATCAACCTTCAGGAAATTGATGTTGATGGGTTGAGATAATGTAATATGCAACATGATCTTAGGAGGGTGTTGTAAACAAAAACATCAGAAGAGACCATCATTGAACTTGACCAGAACGAAGGGCTTGACCTGACAGGGGCTTACAACACCATCCTGAGATCATGTGACTACACATTAGGTCACAACTGATCTCCACTGACTCCCACCAACTGCCAGTTAGCTGAAGAAGGCCATAAGAGTCAGTAATATTCTGAGTTCTGAAGATAGTCCAACATTTCAATACCAAAACAAGGAAACAGTGTTTTAGGTTGTAGTGTAAACCTGTAACACAAAGTATATTATTCTTACACTGTATTTCAATTTTAGTATTACAAATTAATACTGGCGTGATTTAAGACAGAGTTAACTTCAATCATTAATGGTTCATATTACTTCTCTAGCAGGTAGGAGATCCCCAGGGGTCAATACCTTATCAGCCTCGTCCCATGGACAAGCAAGGTGGTGACAGCCCAAGAGGGGCAAACAGTCGGCACAAGGGCAAAGAGGGAAGAGGTGGAGTGTATGCTGGTCCATTGGGAGAGAAGTCAAAACTTGCTCCTGTTCATCAGGGAAAAGGGTAAGTGAAAGACTTGTCTCAGACAGCCATATAAGGGGATATTGATCATTGTTAACAAATCAACTATAATTTATTACCGTTTCTCCAAAGCTCAGTCCTTTGTACTAAGATAAAAGCTCCCAGGAGAAAAGAAGAGTTCCATAGTTTGTGAAAGTGATTTGCCAAATTGTGTAGAGAATTTCGTCAATAGCTGGAGCATGCTTGGATATCCTGAGTGAACTTTTGTACACACTTATGAACACATCCCATCACCCTAGGCAGTTTTTCTCTGCATGGTCAAACATTATTCTTCATCTGGCCGACATAAGTTGTAAAATTGAATCGCAGAAAAATACAGCTTTGAACTCATTTGTCATTTCTTTACCTCTGGTCACTGAATTTTAGCAAGAGTCTCCTTTCTCTTATAATCCTTGGATTTTCTGAGAGTGCTTTACTTTCCAACATCAATTCTTCACTCTTTGCAGCAGACTGATGTGACTTCCATCAAGAAGGTACATGGTAAAATAAATGCATACATAGGGATTGTTGCCTTTTATATTGGGTTAATACATCAAATGTAGAAGCAGGCCTGTGAACTGTAAGCACTTGGTTGAAGTTGTGAAGTTGAGGTAGGGGAGGGGGAGGGGTTGGGTGGCTCTCCACACGCTCTTCCTCGTTACCCCCCCCCCCCCTCCCCCACCACTCCCACTTTACCTGTTGATTTCATTTTCCCTTCTTCTTTCTTCCATATACAGCTATAGCTATACACAGCTTGGACGCCACTTGTATGTCTGCATGACATTGATCACTGTGAAGGGTACCAAGAGGTTATGGTGCCAGCACATGTGCATTTACTGTGTAACTCACATTTCTATGCTTTTGCCGTATAATGTCCTTCTTTATTGTTGCTACAGGAAGGTTCCTCGCTCGCAGTCATACCAAGATGTAAACGGCACAGCTGTTGATTCCCAAAACACAAGATTACTGTTGGAGGAAAAGGAGCAAGCACTGCTCGCCTCCCAAGAAACAATACAGGTATGTCTCCTTTTCTTTCTGTTTTTGAAACTGTTAGCCTGTTTGGCAGGCGCCGTTCCCCCCTTCCCTTTCCCTTTCTAGCGCCTGCCACGCAGGCTAGAAACTGTGGGTGTTTGCCATTCCAAGAAGAAACCGGTGAGTAATGGGAACAGCTGTTTACTGTCGTGCTCAATTCTCCTAATATGTCAGAGACTGGAGATGGCAGAGATGACAAATGGAATGCAATTTTCCGGCGTTTCGTTCCAAACAGGCAAAGGTACCCCGAGAATTTAGCTTGCTTTTTGTCTCTTGTGTTGTAATACACGGGGCGCGAGTTGGAACGGCGCGATTGAGAGGCCGCCCAAGAGAAGGAGAAAAGAAGGCGGCTGACTAAAATGGCTACAAGAATCGCGCGTGGGGTGCGAAAAGAAAGCGCGTAGAAGAAAATCAGGCTTACTTCGTCTCACAACCTTCCTTTTGCAAGCGCTCAAGCTGCGTTCTTGACTGCAATGGTCTTCCGCTGTACAGTCATGTATATTTGGATTTTACGAAAATTATTCATGAATTTTGAGATTCGCTCAGTGATAGTGGTCACTCACATTTAGCCTAACCTTTTTGTCCTCCGCAGATTCTAAATGTCAAAATTCGAAGACTCGAGCACTTGCTGCACATAAAGGATTTAAGAATAGACGACTTGACAAAGAGACTTCAGCAGGCAACGCAACCACCCCCTCGACAGTTGCCGCCGCAGCAACATCCCCCGCAGCCCCCCGCTGTTGATCCATCACTTCCTGCCATGCAGATGCATCATCAGAATCCACTTCCGCCTGTTCATCATACATCATATCACTTACAACAGTTACAGGAACACTAGACAGTAAAGGTGTAGATATATATTCGTATAATCCAGTGCCGAGTGCTGAGTTTTTAGCAGATCCATTCGTGAGTAATGAAAAGCGAATTTTGCAATGGGGAAGTATTATGCTCAGAAGCTGTCATTTAAGTAGGGAAGGCTTGCAAAATTTTATTTTGCATCCGCGTACCATTTTATTGGAAACTAACGCTCCTACGTGGCCTAAGTAGAGTGAACTTTCCCTTTCGCGCCTTGCATTGTAGTCTTTTCTCATCAATGCTTTGCAAAGAACGAACGATTCAAACTTTGAACACCAGTTCTCTTTGTTTAGCACATCTCTACCTCTAAGTGCATTCAACTCTCTCTTTACGGACGCCGTTTTCTTAAACGGGTACCTATAGTTTTTCCATGCCGGGCGTAATTAAGAGTCAGCCATTCTACTACAATCTCTTGAACGGTACTTAAGTGAAAAGCTGTTGCAAGTCTCCATGCATGGTCATTGGTGTCCACTTAGATACAACAACAACATGCTTTATTTCCCCCATATAGTGACATTACAGACATATAATCGTTTAAATAAAAAGAAAACGAGGGGACTGGCTACCTGAAATAACCATAAAGTTAAAAAGGGCAGGCAGCCAGTTTAACAAAACTGAAATAGTGTTGGCTATTACATCCCTCAAGAAGTTTTTGGTCGACGCCTGCTCGTCAGTCCACTCACTATACGTGTAGTTTGATAGAAATAGCTATAATAACTCTTCCACGTTTTCCATTTTTGACAGAAACTAGACCTCTACGCTCGTGTCAGTTTTTCTTTATCCAGAAATCGAGCATTATAATTAGCATTAATTTCCTTCATTTCAAACTAAATTCCCCTCGATTTTCTTTAATTTCAGTCGCATTTATTCCAAATACCTCCATTAGCGTAGCGTTAATTTCCTACATTAAAAAGAAGTGTTATTATGCAAAAGTAGAATCGCTTTGTACAGTGTAATAATATACAGTACCTGACGGAGTTTGGGTTGGGGGGTGGCATCAAATCCTGTAATTTTTCCAATCGTTCATGTGCAGTATGACAAACCAGTACTACTGTTCAACTGGTATTCAGTAACGTTAATTGAATCTCACAAGTTAGGGTCTCGTGCGCATACTCCCGCGGTAATGGTCCAGAGGAATACCACACCACCCAAAGACTACTAAACAAACAACACCACAAGAAAACGCAAGTAAGCTTTGATTTGGTCTTTCATTCGCATGCAGTCGAAACAAGTGAAACCACCTTTCGCGCTTCAAAGTTGATTTTCACAAGTTCATAAATTGGAAGGCTGTCATATGGAGCTTTAAGCCGCGGCTACACGAGCGATTTTTTGCTTGCGATGGTGATGCGATTTTTTGTAAAATTGTCGCGTCGCCGGCGCGCGATGAAAATCACCCGTGTAGCCACCCTCGCACAGGTGATTCGACAGCTCAAAAAATCGCGGAAAAAGAATCGCGAAAAATTAAACTCATTCAATTTCTCGCGATTTTTTTCTTGCGACGTTAAAGGGTGGCTACACTTGCGATTTTCATCGCGCCCTGGTGACGCGACAAAATTGAAAAAATCGCATCACCGGCGCGAGTGAAAAATCGCTCGTGTAGCCGCGGCTTTAAATGATGACTTGAAGTGATTTAAAAGGTCCCTTTAATGTGCCCCGAGTAAAAATTATAATCAGTGCGCGACGTACAACTGAACCATTTAGTTAATGAGCTGTATAGATTGTTTTCTTCAGGTTTCACAGAAAGACTTTTGTACAGGTTATTTACTAGGATGTAGTTGTTGGATGTTATAGATGTAGCAGTGAATAGCTTATTCCGAGTTATATTATCATTAGGTGCAAGGAGGGTTTCCAGGGGCGGATCCAGGAATTTTTGATCGGGGGGGGGGGGGGGGGGGTCCAGACTTGCTTCACATTACTTCTCCTGGTACCTCCGTCACTCTCCCCAACACCCCCCACCCACCCCTCCCCCCTTCCTCCAGCCGCCGTTAAAAAAGGGAGTTTCAGAAACGAGGACGGGAACGTCACAAAACAATAGGTTTAATGAGCAAAAACAATCGCTTTGCACGTGCGTTTTACATTTTTCTATGTCGTCCTCTGCAAAAGAGTATCGTGAATTGACCAAATTTTAGGTTTTGGCGAGAACGCGAGCACATGATAGCAAATTTTTCTTTTTTTATAATCAACTTTACTTTAACGCCGTTCACAGAAGTTTAGTTCCTGGATAGTTCGCCGACATTTTACAAGTTGAACAAATTGGAATAATCGCACAAGTGCTACAATAACGAGAAGATATATTTTGAAATGACATTTTCGTTGCCATCACCGTCCTTGTTCCTAAATCAATTCAAGGAGACGATCTCGTGTTTAACGCTGTTTGGACAAAACTGCTTTGGGAGCAGAGGTGATTGACCATCAGAGGGTGCCACCAAAAATAACATTTCATTGTGGAAATATGCCTGGAATTTAGATTAGTGGCAAAATACAATGGTTTTCCGTCAAAAAACAAGTCAACCAGTTGAGTAATAATAGCCGATCCTGTCGATGCGAGAATTTCAGCGTCAAACAAGTCATAGTAGAAAAAAAATTCGACTGAGGAAGGGGGGCTCCGGACCCCACCGACCCTCCCCCTGGATACGCCACTGGTTTCGCCTCTCGTTTCCTACGATTTTGAAGCTAGATTTACCATGTAAGTGGTCAAAAGAAATGGTATCAACTGATTATAGAAAGCATGTACAGGAGTGCTAATGGCTAAAAGAAGCACTCTATTATACTGCAAGAAAAGTGTGGACTTCTTTTTAGTCTTGATTATCCAATTCCTCTGTTGTTGGAAAGCAAATAGTTCCAGTCCGAAAGAATGAGAAAGAAATCATGTCGGTCAGCCAAGATCGTTCTTTCTCGAGGCTCGCCACTGTATCGGAAGATATGAGCCCGCGCTCTTGTTAATAAGGTGTGATCATCGGCTTAGACATTTTTCAGAAGGATAAATTGAGAATTATTAGTTTAAAAATGGACGGCAAACAGAAAAAAAAAACATTTTTTCCATATTTCTTTAATGACAGTTTAAAATCCACAATAATCCTCCTTGTCACGCAATGTCTCTTCGTGTGGAGAGGAGTTGCGTGACGAGTGTTACCCTGTACAACAGAGAATAAATATATGGTACGTAAATGTAAATAAACATCAGTTATATTCATGCTCTCGACGACTCCACTTGTGTCAACCGCTAAATGTCGGGAAGAGGTATCGGTAAAACGGAGAGGTTGAAAATGAAAGGAAAGAGGGCGGTGTAATCAGCCACCCGGAACTGTTTCAATTTAACAAATAGATTCCATGTTGCCGTGCGTCTGTTCAGTAATAGATCACAGAAGACGTCAAAATGTGGTAAAAACATCAGTGACACACTCGCCTGCGGCTCGTGTGTCACTTCTTTGTTTTATATAATAAAGAAACAAAAAGAGAGCGAAAAACTTCTTTATTTTCACATTTCTGGAAAAATAGTTGCAGTGATGACGTAATCTGTGCATCTGTCCTCTAATAGATCATGGCTAAGCACCAATCACAACGCGCGAACTATTCACCTTATTATATAATAAATAATCGCCCATCGGTAATTATTGGCAAACAGTTTCAGTTTGTTGCTTGCACTATTTACAAACATTTCTACATCAAAGTACATTACATGGGTAGAGAGATAGGCCAGCAAACTAAATTACAACAGCGTTTTAAAAATGCGGCTTACTTTAAAACAAGTGAGCTTTTGAGCGCCGATTAAGTAGAAAGGGAGAAATTAATCTAAGTTCAACTTTAAATGTTTTTTTTTCCTTTGCACTAAATCTAAACGACCGGCAGCGAACGTCTGTAAAAGGCATCGATAAGCAGTATCGATCGTTACCCGCAAATGGAATTCATGTCATTTGAAAGGTCATTAAAACATTCACAATCTCGTAAGTTTCGCTAAAGTTACTCAAAAACCTTTCATGGTACGCGCCCAGAGAGGTAGAATTTTAAATTAAGGTTAATACTCCTGGGGAAAATGGGCTTCTCGGTTGCAATTTACATGGACAACCAGTCCGTCCACGGTTTGGGTAAATGGAAATTCTCGTACCCATAGTCCTCAGGCTCTTTGGTCAGCGGTTAGTCGCCAGGACGTCTCTCCGGGAGTCCGCCCGCTGACCAAACAGCCCGAGGACTCTGGATACGAGATTGGGTACATGGTAAACAAAACTCCAAATGGGAAAATTTCTTTCGAGATTGATGTGTACCAATCAGACCAATGAATTTCCACAATTCACTGAGTCTAAAATTTACCCATATAGTCTTTAAATGGACGCCACAAAACCTGCAAAATTCCAACCGAGAAAACGGGACTACCTTTCCAGTTGTTTTGTTTCTACCAGAAATTTTCCCCGGTCCCAACGACCCTATCCCAGAAAGTCACATTCCGGAATTTTTATTTTATTTTATTATTATTATTATTTTCTTTTTTTTTTGAAAACAGTCTTTGTGGCAACACTCAAGAAACATCAGGCAACCGAACACTTTGTTTCTATTTTAGTATGGTTTTCAATTGAGTGCAGACGCAAATGAAGCAATAAACCAATCAGGTATTCAAACAATAGCAATGTCGACGCCAAGCGCGGCAAATTGCGCGCGCAAGGCACGATTGGTTTTGGTTTTGCCGTTCTCATTGGTTGAGAAAGTGGCACGAGTTTTGCCAGCCAATGACAGTGCGACGTAAAACAAAAACGAAGCAAACGAAAATAACTTTCCGGATACTCAATTGAAAACCACTCTAACAGATGAGTTGAAAAGGGCCATAATATTATGGCTCTTGGTTGAGATTATTTCACGAACCATACATGAACAATAGAAATTAAAACAGAACCCAGACACTAACAGCTAAAACAAGAATCACTAACTAAAATGAGATTAATTTTTTTGTGTTTGCATGTCTTTGAAGTCATTTGAAAAGAAATCAGTTGCACTAGAGCTAAGCCCGCTCTGTGACTGATTTCTTTTTAATCTCTTCCTCTCCTCCTCCTCCTCCTCCTCCTTCTTCTTCTTCTTCTTCTTCTTCTTCTTCTTCTTCTTCTTCTTCTTCTTCTTCTTCTTCTTCTTCTTCTTCTTCTTCTTCTTCTTCTGCTGCTGCTGCTGCTGCTGCTGCTGCTGCTGCTGCTGCTGCTGCTGCTCCTCCTCCTCCTCCTCCTCCTCCTCCTCCTCCTTCTTTTGGTTGCTCTAATTTCCTTGTAACGGATGTGAGTCTGAATTTTTTTTTTAATTTAAGGCTTCCCTGTATTTCTTAATTAAATCAATGCTCACAGTTATATCACTATTTTGATTACATTTCGATAGTCACGGAGCTTGTTTACGAGAGCTAAACTGATAAGGGGCGTATTTAATGTGATATGGTACCCTATAAAATGTAAGGAAATCATAGCTTTTTTGCTAAAAGTGAGTTGGGGGTAGGGGGTATTAAAACTCTCGTTTCTTCAGAGATTTTGATGGAGGACTGGGGATTGTTATGCATGTATCTTGGCACGTGACAGCTCATCACGTGGCTATACTCGGCCCATTTGAACTCACTCTCTGGTCGGCCGAATCATTTGCATAATTTACAGGGGAATGTGTCAAATTGCCCTAAATTACTGTGTTTTGGGTCAATTACTGGTGCCGGAGCTCATCATCCATGGCTGAGAAGGCTTAAACCTTGCCAGTTCCAGAGAACCGCTTATTGGTACTGCGAATACAACAAACTTTTTTCGCACGCTCGCCTCAGTCTGCTGACAGTTTGTTGTTCGTGGAGAAGGGGCCTAAAAGCAGATGTGCCTTGTCTCACAGGGTTCCAATCTTCATTGGCGGAAGTTTCATTGAATGCTGAAGTTGCCCGAACAACTTTTGGTGCAGGATTGAACCCTGGTCTAAGACTTGGTCATAAAATGGTAAATTGTTTTGGAGGAGCCTTTCCCGCTCAAAGATATGTGGAATCTCCCAGGATGCAGCGGGATCAGTTTCTTGCTGTTTGGCTGCCTGGTTGAGGTTGCTGATAAAAAGGGAGCTGAGAGAGCTCTTGTTTGCCTTTTTTCCCCCAAACTTCCTCGCTAAGTTGAAACAGAAAAGCTGTTTTCTAATGTTTACTCTCTGAATAAGGGATTGAGTTGAAAAAAGATTTGTCCAGACTGCTCGTTTGCGAGGTAAGATTTTCATTTGATTTTTGCACTAGTTTTGAGCTGATATATTGTTTACATCCCATCTCTATGCTATGAATTTGCTGGAGAAGTGCACTGTCATGCCTGTTTGATTTTGTTCCCTTTGCTTCACGTGAAACAAACACTTTTACACTGATATTGTTGGAAAAGATGGCAAAAACTGACCACAGCAATTTTTTTCGTGACCTTATGCAGGTTTGAGATTTGAAACTGGCATGGAATTTGTAGATTAAAACAATTATTTACTTTCCATGATTTTACTTTTACCAGATTTTTAGGGATCAAATTTGAGGTAGACAAACCTTCTATGCAATGAAACAAAAATAAAGCCAATCTGTTGAATTCAGTTCTTTCATGACATTTGAAAGATTGATGGTAGGTATAGGCAGAAAATACCCATTTGGGGCAAAGTGCAAATACCAAGAGTCAAGCCACAAGTTTAGGTTCTTATCACAGATGAATACAAGGATAATTTGTGAAAAAAATTGTTTCTTGCCTCACTGACTAAGTACTTTTGCTCATTTATTGTCACCAAGGAAGCACTATTGAAGACATCTGACAAAAGCTTGTTCTGTTACCATGGCAACAAGAGACTCGAACATCATTGTGTTTGTCATCATTCATGGCAACGAGTTGCATGGTGATGGTTTCTTCTGCATGAGTTTGCCGATTTTGGAGAAAAATTAGTCTAGGGTACCATAGCACCTTAACAGGTTCAGAGGATATTGTTACTTTGGTAACCCATTACGCCTATATCAGGCATGGCAGAGAGAGAGGTATCTCCATTGCATTTGCGAGAGAGAACCACCCTGGCATGTTAACCACGGTCAAACGTAACAAAATAAAAAGATGACGATATCAACTTTATTCCATCTTTACCTTCAAACAAAAGGAAAGCGATAGACGCGATTGAAATGAGAGGAGCCTTGAAAATAGTTTGTTGCATTAAGTCACAGTTCTGGCCTGACAATATCAATCTTATCAGGGACGGCGGACCCGTGGGGCCCTCGGGTGGGACGAGGGGGGTTCAGTTTAGCCTCTCCACTTTTTACGAGGATGTCATTTTGTTTTGTTTTAGTGTGAGGCACGTATGAAGAAACACAACAACAACAACAACAACAAGCTTTATTTGCATGACCGTAAAACATTACAGCATTGCGAAAGCAGGCGACAAGAATTTAACTACACTAGTTTGACAACAGATTGTTTCATAAATCAAAACACGCGGAAATAAACTTAACAAACGTCATATTAATAATATTATCATCACAGTTCATTAATTCCACAATTAAATCAGCAAATGGTAACAGCTTAATATTCGGTATCCTATTAACTATTTCATCATAAAAGGCATTTCTGATTGATGAATACTTTGGACAACGAAACAGAAAGTGGGTTTCATCTTCAATCTCATTCATAGCACAAAGACTGCGAAGTCTTTCACATCTAGGGATATTATCATACCTACCGGTTTCAATTTTAAGTTTATGATTACCAATTCTCAGTTTCACTAATGTTTTTCTAATACAGTTTTTCCTGGTTATATCTAAATAAATTGAGGGTGCATAGTTGTGTTTGAAAGTGCTATGAAATTCTAATTTGTTTGAATGCTGAAGGGTATGTTTCCAATGATCGATATATTTCTTTTTCATGCCGTCCAAATGGCGCTTAATCATACTGTTATCTACTTCGCTATGATCGAAGTCAGGGAGATCATAGTAATGATAAATGTTTATGAGATTGGAGTAAAAGCTACTTTTGCCATGAGAATGAAGATCAATTGACGTTAGAAGGGACTGTTTAACAATAGAGTCTTGGGCCTTACTTTGAAGATTGTTACGTAATTAAGTATTCTTTTATTTATTTCAATAATCAAGGGAAATCGGCCAAGTTCAGCCCTGCAGAAGAAAAAATGAACCGTCGATTTTTAATACAATGGACTTTGCAAATAAGCCATTTTATAGCTTTTTATGAAATTTAGTTGCTGTTATTGACAGTTATTGTTGTCATTCCAAAGGCATTTTAAGGGATCGTATCTCATAACATTTTTGACTGAATGGTAAACTGCTTCCGTTAAAGTTAATTCGGTTCATGCTCCCTGGTTATTTGAAAAAGAAAAGCAGTAAACTAGATAAAGGTAGTCAAAATATGAAACTAATGTTTTAGTGATGAGAATTTGCAGTAACGAAGGGTGCTACAAATACTACAACCTTGGACAAAATCTGTGGAAAACTTGTCGTGCCATATTTTTAACATTTTCCCAGCGTGCACCTCCTTCTTATATACGAGTAGGTTTTGTAACTGAAAAAGCAGGTCAATACAGTGGAACTTCGATTTAACGAAGTACCAAGGGCCTGGGGAAATTGGTTCGTTATATCGAGGGTTCGTTTCCTTTTTCCGTTAAAGTCGAGGTTCCACTGTAGACTAAGCCGGGATATATCATAGAAAGCTAAGAAAAAAAATATTTAGGTCGACAAGAAATGCAATATTTGGGATTATCGCGGGTTCAGTAGCGACTGGTGGTTTTCACTGCAACTGATAAAGAGGGAGATGCGACATGTACTGTAAAGGTTTGAAAGAGGATGACTCCATCATGATTTTCCCAGCAGATAAAGGTCGTGCCAGTATAGTGCTAGATAAGAACACGTATCATGATAAAATGAAGGCACTGATTGAGAATGGTCCATACTGGACCCCAATTCTCAATGCCTCCTCGTGTGAGCAAAAGTTCCAGCTGCTTATGTCAGAGCTTGATGGCGCCATTAGCATTTTTCTCCCGCAGAAGATCATAAAGAAACACCCTACTGACCGCCCTTGGATAACTAGTAAGATCAAAATGTGGATCGGTAAACGCCAATCTGCATTTTTTAGACACGGAAAGGACTCAAGTGCCTATCGTCATTGGAGAAATAAAGTTCAAGGTGCAATAAAAACAGCAAAACACCACTACTATCAGAAAAAGGTTGCTGAGATCGATCATGTGAATCCCGCGAAATGGTGGAGGGAAATAAAGAAGCTAGCTGGCCAGGAGCAGGAGCAGGGGTGGTACCATCAGTTCCTTGATAAAGACACAGATATCAAGCGTTTAGCAAATAAGATCAATAGCTATTTTGTTGGATTGACTGACCATTTCCCACCCCTGTGCCAAGGAGTGCCCCCGCTATCTGTTCCTGATGAATTATTAATTTCAGAGTATGAGGCATACAAGTCCTTGTCCTCACTTCAGACATCGAAAACAGTTGGCCCTGACAACATACTTAATCGGCTCCTGAAAGATTTTGCCTTGGAGTTAGCCCCCCTCGTTTGTGACATTTACAACCAATCTCTAAGGGAAGGGTACATACCAGTGACATTTACAACCAATCTCTAAGGGAAGGGTACATACCAGCTCTTCTGAAATCGTCTATTGTTACACCTATCCCTAAAGTGTCTCCACCCGGACTTATTGAACAAGATCTACGACCTATATCTCTTACCTGTACCGTGGCAAAAGTTATGGAGGGCCTTACCTGTTCCAGACTCCTACCCCAGTTGGAAGGTAAGATCGACCCTTGTCAGTTCTCCCGTAAGGGGCATTCTACGACAGATGCCCTTATATATATGCTTCAAGCGATCTACGAGGCAGTTGATAGTGGTGAGGCGTCGGCTCGGATTTTCTTCGCAGATTTTTCTAAGGGGTTTGATTTGATTGATCATTCAATATTGATGCAAGAACTTGCAGATCTTGAAGTTCATCCAGTCCTCTTATCTTGGATTGCGGCATTCTTGACATACCGGAAGCAAGCAGTTAGAATCGGAAGAACTCTGTCAGACTGGTTAACACTAAAAGGAGGAGTGCCCGAAGGAACTAAATTGGGTGTGATCCTCTTTACGGTGATGACAAATAAACTGCTGTCTGACTGGCGGCTGCGCATCAAATACGTCGATGATACCAGTGCTCTCGAAATAATTCCAAGGAACTCCCCTAGCTTACTTCATGTTGTGGCCTCAGACATTCACAATTTTGCCATTGCTCATAATATGAGACTCAACCCAACCAAGTGTAAAGAAATGCATATTAATTTCTTACGCAACTCTAATATCATTAACCCGATAATAATTGGCGGCAATGTCATCGAGCGTGTCAATACCTATAAGATCTTAGGAGTTATTATGGACAATGACCTGAAATGGAACTGTCACGTTGATTACATTATTAAGAAAGCTTGTAAGAAGTTATACTCCCTTAGAGTTTTGCACAGAGCCAGGGTGAGCCAACCCAACATCTTGAGGATATACCTTAGCACAATTTGGCCAGTTTTAGAGTATGCTTTACCAGTCTGGCAGGGCATCCCTGCTTACCTGTCCGAAGCCATAGAGCGAGTGCAAAAAAGGGCGCTTAACATAATCTACCCCGAGGCAGAGTCATATGCTCATGCCTTACAGTTAGGTAAACTAGATAGGTTACATGATAGAAGAGTACACTTGTGCAACAAATATATGGCGAAAATGAAGTCCCCCAGCCATCCTCTGCACCACCTGCTTCCCAGCCCACTCCTAGACGCGTCCAACTACACCTTGAGGCAGAGAGCACAAAAGTATTATGCAGACAGACTTGCAACGCAACGTTTGTTGCGTTGCGAGTTGCAAGAAAAATTGCCTCGTGTAACATGGCCTTAACTCGAGGAAATGAGCGGCAAAATTAATTATGTGTGAATGATATATGAAATGAATCATATATGACCTGCGGAAATGAAATCAAATGAAGATGTTTACTATAATTGGTCTTGTTTTAAAAATAGTTCACAATTGAAGTTCTTGGAAACACTGTGGAAACGATTGGTGACACTACCCAATAACATGTATTATTAATATATTTGTCAGAAAACTTGCTAACGAAAATTCGCTCGCATACAAAGTAACTTACCTTTAAGGACACAATGCTAAACTTGCAGTGGTTTTATTGTGCTAGCTGGCTAATTAAGATGTAATATTTCGCGGTCAAATTGAAATTGTGCATTTTTATTCATAATAAGCGTTCTCGGGGCCTTTACAATTTTAGTAGCATAATTAATTTTAAAATCAAATGAAGAATGATCCTCGCAGTTGTGAACGCAATTTATGCAATTGCGAAAAGAAGCCTGAAAAAAATTCAGGACTTCAACGGGGTTTGAACCCGTGACCTCGCGATTACCGGTGCGATGCTCTAACCAACTGAGCTATGAAGCCACTGACAATTGCGTTCACAACTGCGAGGTTCATTCTTCATTTCATTTCATTTCCGCAGTTCATATGATTCATTTCATACATCATTCACACTCATTTCTTTCACGGGAACATATAAACCCATAATTGACCTGCTCCCAACGTCAGTGGCTTCATAGCTCAGTTGGTTAGAGCATCGCACCGGTAATCGCGAGGTCACGGGTTCAAACCCCGTTGAAGTCCTGAATTTTTTTCAGGCTTCTTTTCGCAATTGTATAAATTGCGTTCACAACTGCGAGGATCATTCTTCATTTGATTTCATTTCCGCAGTTCATAGGATTCATTTCATACATCATTCACACTCATTTCTTTCACGGGAACATATGAACCCACAATTGACCTGCTCTCAACGTCAGTGGCTTCATAGCTCAGTTGGTTAGAGCATCGCACCGGTAATCGCGAGGTCACGGGTTCAAACCCCGTTGAAGTCCTGAATTTTTTTCAGGCTTCTTTTCGCAATTGCATAAATTGCGTTCACAACTGCGAGGATCATTCTTCATTTGATTTTAAAATTAATTATGCTACTAAAATTGTAAAGGCCCCGAGAACGCTTATTATGAATAAAAATGCACAATTTCAATTTGACCGCGAAATATTACATCTTAATTAGCCAGCTAGCACAATAAAACCACTGCAAGTTTAGCATTGTGTCCTTAAAGGTAAGTTACTTTGTATGCGAGCGAATTTTCGTTAGCAAGTTTTCTGACAAATATATTAATAATACATGTTATTGGGTAGTGTCACCAATCGTTTCCACAGTGTTTCCAAGAACTTCAATTGTGAACTATTTTTAAAACAAGACCAATTATAGTAAACGGAAAAGTAGACGAAATTTGGCCAAGCAGACGGATATGAATTTTTTTGTCGACCACAAAGTTTCTAGCGTCAAATTTTAAGCGCCAAAACATCAGACAAAAACTTCGGATAGTCCTATAGCCAGACAATAGTTTTTAAAATGAATTGCGCCTTAATCAGTCGCGCAACATCAGTCGGCTTAACTGAGTCAATAAAATGATCCAGCTTGTCAACTCCTCAAACCTTTCGACTTCAGCTATAGTCGTAAAGAGTCAATAGTCAAGTCAAGTTGTACCTTGTGTCTAAAGTTTGCAAGCACACAGAACTTTAAACACGCTATAAAAAAAAAACTTGCTAGATTAAGAAGCAAAGTTTCATACGTGGTATTCAAACTTGGCCATATGCCATTTCATTCAGAATTTATCCTGTTGTCGGAATAGAGCGCTTTTTAATTGAGCGTCGTAAAACCAAAACCAAACCAATTACTCTAGCCAATCACAACAGACCGAAACAGTGCAACGAACCCATCAGAATTCGAAGTAATTACACGTAACCGGCGCAAAGCGCGGGTAAATACGCACGTGCAAGTTGCGATTGGTTTTGGTTTTGCTTCTGACTGTTTGAGAATGTGGCGCGAGTTTTGCTGGCCAATCACAGAGCGAAGTAATGCAAAACCAAAGCAAACCCAGAATTACTTTCGACACTCAGTTGAAAACCGCTCTAAGATAAATGAAAGCAATATTCTTATTGCTTTACACATTTAATCGAGCCTGATTGGCGGCATACAAAATATCAGAAGCCTTCGAGAAAACTGATTAATGATTCGCGAAGAATCATTCTTTCCTTTTTTATAACGGAAATTTTATACTCTTTTTTCTATTTCTCTTCCCCGTAAAATGGACCCCAAGAAAAGCCTAGTCTGTTCAGTGTATAAAGTACTGAATCCCGCCAATAACGCAACAGATTTCTGAATAATAGAAAGTGATAGGCCGAACAAGATTCGCATAGTCTTATGTCTAAAAGAAAACGCCTGTTGTTACTCGTTACATCAATCTGCGCTGATACGGCAATTTCATTTCTGATAATATTCTTTGAGTATTATTAAGCGGTGTTTGTGTGCCGCTTTGAGCTAGTGTGTCACCGCAGTGTGACAGGTGACAGGCCGAACAAGGTTCCCATAGTCTACGTCAAAAAGAAAACGCCCGTTATTACTCGTTACATCAATTTGCGCTGATATAGAACTTTCTCTAGCCTTGCGGCAATTTTATTTCGGATAATAATCTTTGGGTATTATTAAGCGGTGTTTGTGTGCCGCTTTGAGCTGTGTGTCACCGCAGACTTAATTTGCCAATTTTTGTCAGCAAATCCGCGAAAAGGCAAAGTGGAAGAAGTCAAATCTTTCTGTGGGCTGAACGAGGGCCAAACAACTTACTCATACACATAAATCCCCCAAAAGCTATAGAGCAACAAGTTTCAAAGTTAATTCCAAGAATTGCACAACATCGAGAAGCTCAAAAGCTTTGAAATGCGCAGCGCAAAAAGGGGGAGGAGAAAGATCTTTGATTGCGCTAACTGAGCACCAAGCAATTCATTAAACCTTAATTTTTCAAACGCGTTAAATCCCCAACAGATTATAGAACAATAGTTTTCAAAGCTAATGCCAAGCCTTGGACAACATCGCACAGCTAAATCAATGAGTCACAATAGTGAGTTGACTCTTCAACTCGTGAGGCATTTTGACATAGTGGTTGGAATGACACTCAAAATGTTGGAAACGCGAAGCGCTACCAAAATGTATTCCGCGCGTCTGAAACCAAACGTTAAGCACCCCAGTGTTCCTTATACTATTGTACTTCCTAACATACTCGATCTTTCAGTTCATTGAGAGTTGATTTTGTGTTCGAAGTACACGAATAACATTAACTCTATTGTCTAATACAATTGAAACCCAATAAGCGTGAAATCACCAAAAATAAGTTAGGGCCAAGCATCGCATAACCTCAAGAAGCTACGTGACTGGGTCATAAAATTAATTTTTTTCCTAGCTATTTTCCATGGCGTAGAAATGACGCTCAAAAGCTTGGAAATGCGCAGAACGAAAAGTTGGAGGAGAAAGATCTTTGCTTGAACTAAATGAGCGCCAAGTAATTCATTAGGCTCCAACTTTTCAAACGCCTGAAATCCCTAAAAGACTACAGAACAATACTTTTTAAAGTTAATGACAAGCATTGTATCCCATCACACACCTTAATCAATGAGTCACAAAGTGAGTGAACTTTTCAACCCTCAAGACGTTTTGACCTTAGTGAAGGAATGACACTCAAAAGCTTGGAAATGTGTAGCGCCAGTCGCGAATGAATTCTGAACCAAAACTTTCAGTAAAACTTTCAATGTTCCTAATATCCTTCTGTGCTTAACAATATTATACCCCGTCAGTTCATTCAGAGTCGATTTGGTTTTCGGAGTAGACTGTATAGCATTAGATCTATTGTTTTAATTAAAAACGAATCGTAGATTAAGGAGAATGTAAATAATTGCTGGGTGATGAATCTCGTCTTTGAATTATTATCGCAGAGCTCCACACGAATATTTTTGACTAGCTTCGCGCCGGGCACTTGACCCACAAACCAGCTCGACATGCAACGAATCCAAGGCCTACGAAAGTTCTGTTGAACTGCCAGTAACGTAAGAGATCTCTAAGGCATAGAAAGGTGGGAGGAGGAAAACTCTCCTGTTAACTTCACCGCGCAATAGAAAGCTTAAGCGGTAAGAGGGTGACACCGACAATGTTCAATGGAAAGACAATAAGCTAAACAGACAAAAACAATTGTTCGTCTGAGAGTGCGTTTTTTCATTTTTAGTGAAAACAACCTGAAATAACTCAAATCAAAGTTTCGAGGAGAACTTGAGCACTTGACAGCGAAATTTCTCTCTTAGCCTTAAGTTGATCTAATCGCCTCCTAGAAACCTGGTTCTTGATTTGTGCTTTTGGTGCGTGTCTGTTAACTCCTCCTGAAATGCAGCAACGTAAAATTAATAAATTTAGTAATCGACTCTTAAGATAATGGCCTTACAGTAAGCTAGTGTATCTCTAATGATTACAGAGTTACCTATCACTCTATCATAAGATTTTAATGACGACGATGAGGATGATCTTTTCAATTGCAGATCAATGAACAAGTGGAGACGATGTATCTGGGAATCCTTGTGCTGTCTTGTGTTATATTCGGCTTGGTCCACGTGAACGGAAGTAAGAGACATAACGTTCAATCTGCAGGCAATAAGATGACAGTTTGCCCAATCTTGTTGATGTTAATGGTTAATAGGTATCTGAACGGGCGAAAAGAGTTTCGGTGGAGGGTAATTCGCCTTGTGCTTTCGGCGTCGATTAAAGAGTACACTCGGATTTTCGTAACTAAAACGTGGCCTAACAGATTCCAATTGGGAAATCATAGCCCCTGAGTTTTTCAGAAAGGTCGTAATTGCTGTTTTCGGCATTCAAAAACGTCAACTAGCATTTTCGGAAAGAAAATTGTTCCTTAGAAAGTTCGTGGAAAGTTCATTTCGGCTTCCTTTTTCTCAAAGGAACATTTTGCTCCCTAACATTTTCGGGCAATTATAAAACTTCAGCTAGGGAATCCGAACAGATGAACTTCTTCCAGCTTATGAAAACATCACTTTAAACAGACTTCAAACGCCATAAGGTACTTGAAAATGCCCTTCTACAGCTTTTGGTTGATTTCGCTCGTTGGGTGCCCCTGAAAAATATGAATAATAAATCCCACTAAACGAATTCTTGTCCTGGGTTACCGACAAATTCGTTCAAATAAATTTAATCCATGCAATGGTCCTATATAACACAACACCGCTAGTAATTTAGCTTGTCCATTTACTCCAAGGAACGCGTGCTCGATGTACAACAATGACTAATGTAACAAAAAAGGAAAACTTTATTTGCATGAACGCAAACATTGCAGTATTGGGAAAGCAAATTAAGCTGCTAACAGAACAAGAACCGTACTAGTTTGATAACAGTTTGTTTCGTGGATCAAAACATGAGGAAATAAACTTAACAACCTGTATATTAATAAAATTCAAATTAAGAATGATCCTCGCAGTTGTGAACGCAATTTATGCAATTACGAAAAGCAGCCTGAAAAAAGTTCAGGACTTCAACAGGGTTTGAACCCGTGATCTCGCGATTACCGGTGTCTGACCAACTGAGCTACGAGGCTACTGACGTTGGGAGCAGGTCAATTGTGGGTTCATATGTTCCCTTGAAAGAGAGGAGTGTGAATGAGGTATATGAAATAAATCATATGAACTGCGGAGACGAAATCAAATGAAGAATGATCCTCGCAGTTGTGAACGCAATTTATGCAATTGCGAAAAGCAGCCTGAAAAAAGTTCAGGACTTAAACGGGGTTTGAACCCGTGACTTCGAGATACCGGAGTCTGACCAACTGAGCTACGAAGCTACTGACGTTGGGAGCAGGTCAATTGTGGGTTCATATGTTCCCTTGAAAGAGAGGAGTGTGAATGAGGTATATGAAATAAATCATATGAACTGCGGAGACGAAATCAAATGAAGAATGATCCGCGCAGTTGTGAGCGCAATTTATGCAATTGCGAAAAGCAGCCTGAAAAAAGTTCAGGACTTAAACGGGGTTTGAACCCGTGACCTCGAGATACCGGTGTCTGACCAACTGAGCTACGAAGCTACTGACGTTGGGAGCAGGTCAATTGTGGGTTCATATGTTCCCTTGAAAGAGAGGAGTGTGAATGAGGTATATGAAATAAATCATATGAACTGCGGAGACAAAATCAAATGAAGAATGATCCTCGCAGTTGTGAACGCAATTTTTGCAATTGCGAAAAGAAGCCTGAAAAAAATTCAGGACTTCAACGGGGTTTGAACCCGTGACCTCGCGATTACCGGTGCGATGCTCTAACCAACTGAGCTATGAAGCCACTGACGTTGGGAGCAGGTCAATTTTGGGTTCATATGTTCCCGTGAAAGAGAGGAGTGTATGAACTGCCATACCAAGGGATCGTGATTAGCCGACACAAGCGAGAGCAAAGTAGCCTGCGTGCACACGTCTTCTATTTCCTTTGTTGCACGCGAAGGAAATAGGAGACGTCTGCACGCAGGCTGGAGCAGAGTTCCTTAAGTACATAGAAGCAATGGTAAATTTCCATTTCTCGTCATTCTCTGAGTTTATAATTCAAGGCTATTTTTATACGCAGAACCAGAGAAACTATTTTCGTGCCCATATTGCACAGTCTTTGACGCTGTAAACAAAGCTGATGGCATGACGAAATGTAGCGCAGCAGTGGAAGACAAGTCCTGTTCCTCGTTTGTGAAAGATCCAGTTTGTGTAACGTACAGTGAAGATGAAGTTTTCAAAAGGAGATGCATGTCCAAAGCTCGCTACGAGACGTTTGCTGCCGATTGTAAACCTGATAATAACTGTTTCATGGCTATGTGTGAAGAATCGGGATGCACAGTTTCAGGTAAATAAATGTGAAGATTCTTTCTGTTGTTTCATTTTTTAAGGGCTTTTAAATGACAATGATAGAAACGCATTAAGCTTTACTCTTAAGACCAATCACTAAGCTGCAGTTTAGTCGAATCCATGTCAGTTGTCAAGACTGCAAAAATGTTTATCGTTAAAAACAGAAAAAAGCAGGAATAGGAAATGCAGCTTCCTACCCTGTCATCTCATATCATGTGACTATTTGAATCAGTTCCTTTGTCCATTGGAAGTGTTGATGTTTCTTTTTTCGCTACATTCCCAAACACATCATCGTTATATCCTTATCATTATTGTTGTTGTTGTTGTTATCACGTAGAAACTAGTGATGTCTCTCCAAAGTCTCCCAAGGTCTTGTTATGCAAAATACATGCATCATTTTTGGATTGCCTTCATAATAATCAGTGATAATTCATGACGTTAGAATTCTAGTCACGGAGTCTCATTGTCAAAACTTTGCCTGGCAAGGATGGCCACGATTAACAATAAACAACAAATTATTGAAATAGCTCGTATGATTAAAAAAAAAAACTGGTCAATTACAGATACTGAGAAAAAAAATAGGAAATAAGAACGGAGACTCTGAAATTGTCTTTCAAGCCCCCTCCTCACCCATGTACGCGATAGAAATTGAGCCTATGCGCTTTGGGACGAAGAATGCCTTGACCACATTTACCATCTATAAATATGCAGCAGGATTTGATAACCTTACTCTTAACCGTTAAATCAATTTATAATGGCTTTATTGTATCATTGCAGTATAAAGCACGTATGGATCCAGCAGAGGAATCTTAGAAAGCCCAAGATCCAAATGATGGATTCGGTGTGAACGCGTGTAGCATCAATCTTCTGTTTTTGTTGTGTGGAACTGTTGCCTCATAGTTGTTTTTAGTCGAGTTTACTGCAAATAAAGGAAACGTAGCGTTCAAGTGTCTCTGTGGTTTTGCAGATTTGGGTTTGTCATTTCTTGCTGGTAATTAGCTGTGCCCGATTGTTTACAGCCGATTAACTCCAAGCCGTGATTAAAGCTCAGCCAAGGTTTCCATTTCGGTTGTAAAGTGCAGTTGTTTTGAAATAAGGGAAATAATAAACTGATTCAAACTTGACGGATAACAGTCTTCGTAAATCTGTCAGAAGAAAAATTAGCACTGAATTCAATTTCCGTGTTTGTGGGGAGTCAAACATCACTCCAATCACGGCCAGTTAGCGTAGTCCGTTTTCAAAGAAATGGCCCCTATCTTTAAGATTAGTATTTCTTGGCGGCAGTGATAGTTTCAGAACCTAAGTTTCGATAAAGCCTCAGTTTCAATGCTTGGGTCTTAACATAAACTATACAACAGTCTAAATTGTGATCTCCCTTGAATATTGAATGATCTCGATTTTTCGCAAATGACTGTCGTTTCCTTTCCGCTGATATAACTCAGATATCTCCTGGGGCGGTGCCACATTCGCTTACAAGCTAAGTGCATCTTTCGCAATCAGGCATTTCAAGAATCCTCAAGTCCTTAAGCTACCCTATTCTCGTATTTAGTCTTGTAGAAGTTCTTGAAGAGAAGAGCTTGCGAGAACTTTTGTTCTAGAGAGTCACACCCCAGTGAAATCTTAAAAGATAGATTGTGCTAAGTAGGAGAGGGGAATGTGACATCGGATAGGTAATCTTGTGATACCCCTGGGGGAATAGTGTACGCTAGGACATGACGACAAAGATAGCTGAATAAAAGCACAATATTTTACGAATAAACTGATTGCCTTGCTCCGGTGGGCCGAGAATAGAGCACGGAAGGCTTTAAAATGTTACGAAAGGCTTTAAAATGCAAGTGTGTCGAGCACGCTGCGCTCTCATTCCAAGAAGATCCATTCCAGGAGAAACGAAAATTCCTCTCAAACCCTGGAGATTCCCTGGGAATCGGGATACTAAGGAAAATTTACGGGAAATATGAAATAATCCTAAGACACCAGGAAAAAAAGATCGGAAAATTGGAAATCCTAAAGAAAATGTCACCGAAAAAATCGTTAAGTTATAATAAATTTCAGGGGGGACTAAATTTACATAAGGTAATGCTCAAACAGCGATTCGTGGAGCTGTCATACGTATTTCAAGCCTTTGGGAATGAGTGAAATTGGACATTATCGCATTAACTATCAAGAAATGGCTCATTGTAGTGGGTCACTTCATTCGTCTCCAAACAAAAGCCTTTGTTGTTTAAAGCGGGTTAGTTTCTAAACAAAATACTGTGGTGCATCGGTGAGGGATTTGGTTTGTCAACGTTAACGTACTTCGCGATGTAAATTGACCAACGTGTACACAAGGATTTAAAAAGCTGGTATTGAAAAAGCTCAGATCAAGAGCGATTCGAGGCGTGGAATTGTGGGTTGTGTGTGGTTTATATACAAAAGCTAGAGCTAAGCTAGCTAAAGCATACACTATACAATTGCTTAATCGTCCCACTGATTGACTATGGAGACACAGTGTGGGTTGACAAAAATAACGACACGCTTATGGGTCAGCTGCAAGTTCTTCACAACAAGGTAGCCAAGGTCCTGATTAATTTACCACCAAGACGTTCATCAACTGAGGCACTAGATCGTTTGGACCTAAACACCCTCTTAATGAGACGACACTTCCATCGCTGTGTTATGATGCAAAAATATCTGTCGGGAAAATTGATTTTAAATTTGATATCAGACGCAATAGAATCTCTGTTCACGAAAGTTCCAATCGAAGGAGCAATACAGACTGCACTGCGAAAAGTAGAAGCTGACCCGTGCCTTGCCAACCGCACGACTCTAACACCTACGCAGATTGCAGACCTCTTGAGTTTCGTTCTAAGATCCACATACTTCCGGTATGATGGACTGATTTACGAACAGCAAGAAGGAGCAGCCATGGGTAGCCCGGTATCCGCAGTGATAGCTAACCTCTACACCTAAGATCTGGAAACGCTGTGTGGATGACACCTTTACCATCTTAAATCGTGACAAAGTTGATTCTTTCTTACAACACTTCAATAGTCAACAGTCAACGATTCCGATCCGTTTCACAATGGAAACTTAGAATGACAACTCAATTTCCTTCCTTGATACGTTGATCATTAAGGATTCGGATGGATACCTCTCTACCAGTGTTTACAGAAAGCCTTGCGTACCCGCGAAATCTCCGTGGTAACCCTTATGTGGAGTAGCCATGTCGATTTGACCTCCTACCCTACGGAAATTGCAAAAAAGGCGACCAAATCGCCGGTACGGTAGAAAAAGAGGTAAGGTATTTTTCATGCTGTTTTTTACATGAGAGCATGCGCAAAGAAGTGTTGCAGAAGAAAAAATTGCGGCTTGGCGGGCCAAACTCAACGAAGGGGACATATGTACTTTGTGTTTCGGCCGAATGAAGTTCGGCGTCTGAATCAATTCAGCCAGGATTAATTAATTTAGGTCGGCCTATCGTTGAATTCGATTCGGCTCGGCTGACGGTACGGCATCTGAACCAGGCCTAAGACTATATCTGATATGCCATCACCTATTGACCAGATATCACTCACAACACAAGTATCTTTTTGTTTCAATTCAGAACCAGAAAATAAATTTTCTGGCGGAGCAAGAGCATCACTAACAATCTTAACTTGCTTCTCGCTTGGCTTTTGGTAACGAAGTAAAGAATCTGATGTATGACCTGTGCGTTCCCTTGTCTGCGGTGTTCCTTTTAATGCCTGCTTTTCACATAACTTATCAGGCAGTATTTTACTCAGGGTAACGCCTACGGCCATCTTTTCATAAGCAAATGACCTATCTCTCGCCGGCCGAAGTTAAAAATGCTTCAATTCTACTGGCACAAATTTGAATCTTGTCCAAGTACAAACGAAACAAACTTTGAAGGCAACGCGAATGAGTGACTCCAGTTTCATGACACATATGCTTTATTAGACTCTTATTAACCTTGCACTATGTTTTAAATCAACAAGAGACCTCCATGAAAGGTTTTGGAAATGCTTTCATCGAAAATAATGAATTTTTTTTTCAGAACATGAATATTGGAAAATCTCAACAGCCTTTGCTCGTTAGCTCTTAATCCAAACAACTTCCCACAATAAAAGTGAATTGTGAAAAGACGCATCTCACAGCAGCTCTTTCTGCCAAAACAACTCATTCTCCTCCACTGTGATCTCTTCTCTATCTTCTTTCTTCGTCTTCAAATCCACCCCATTCTTTCCTGAATCACGCATTTCGCCATCAACTGAGAACTTTGCCAAACAGCCTAAACTTGCAATAATTGAATAAAGGGGATTAGTTTCTAAAGAAACTGTGGTGCTGCGTCGGTAGGGAAGTGAGACACGAAAATTTGGTTTATCAACGGAGTTGATAATGTAAATTGACCACCGTACAGGGATTCGATTAGCTGACGTTTCGAGCGTTAGCCCTTCGTCGGAGCGAATCGAGGAATTGTGGTTGTGTATGGTTTATATACAAAAAATGGAGCTACGCTATTGGTGTAACATGGTAACGTGAAAAACAGGAATAAATTAATTGAATGAAAAGCGCTCGTTGATACCGTGGGGATTAAGAGTGCCAATTTGAAATATCAGTGTTTGCTCGAGATTTTTACGGCTTTCCGTGGTACCTTGATGTAGGGAAAGGCCGGAGATCGACATGTGTTGTTTACAATGGTTAGGGAGATTAAAATGCCGAGCGACGGGTTTGGATGCGTCTTTGTCATCTTTCTCAACATCACGAAGATGTTCTCGGACTCGGTCACCTAGTCGTCTTCCTGTTTCGCCGATGTATAACTTTTTGCATAATGTGCAGGTTATGCAATAGATAACATTTGCGGAGGTACACGTGAAACGATCAAAGATCTTAACAGATCGCTTAGGGCCCGATATTTTGTCAGTGTTTTGAATGAAAGGACAAGTTTTGCATCGCGAGCGCGCGCATTTAAAAGTGCCAGGTTGTTCAGTTGTTTTGAAAGCGCTTTTAACTAGAAAGTTACCTACATTTTTGTCGCGTTTGAATGAAATCAGCGGTGGTTCCGAAAAGATTCTAGCAGTTTCTGGATCATTTTGCAGTATCTTAAAGTTGTTAAGAATGATGGCTTTAACTGGGTTATTATGCGGGTGAAATGTGAGGGTGAATGGAATTCTGTCATTCTTTTCCTTTTGTGACGTCTGTAGTGCTGACTGTTGATCAATCTGCTGAGCGCGGTGATGGCCCGATTGACCCACAGAATCAGGATAGCCACGTTTCTCGAAAAAATGGCACATTTCCTCTGATTTAATATTTGTTGGAAAAATCAGAGTCATCACTACATAGACGTCGAAGTCTAAGAAATTGAGAATAGGGAATGGCGTTTTTGACATGAGATGACACTGACATATATGTGAGAGACGTCTCAAGGGAGAAAAATAAATCTGGATTGCAATGTCTTCTAATCTGTTATCTCCTCTGGCGAAGGGATCGAATCTATTGACGTCGCTCAAATAACTCTTGATACCGCAAATTAACCCATACAAAGTTCGAGCCGGGTATCTCTGCCCACTTCAATTGCTTACTTCTTCAACAAATCGACTCAACCACAGACTCAAACTTTCACCATTCATCTCTTTGAGTGGAGTGCTCAAATCTTGAATTTTTGTCATGTCAACCTAGGAACAACTTGACAGTTGTTTGGGTGTTTTGTCTGTTCGGCTTCTTTACTATTGTTCAAACATTATCAAAGCACACTTGGTGTTATGTTTGGTATTTTTAGGAACCGTGCTCTCCAAAAGGACGCATTCTTCCTCCTCCGTTGTTGTCGCTCTAAAACGACACACACCCTCTTCTTCGCTCATGCCTGTATTTGCACCACACTGAAAAGTTCTACATCTATTTTAATTTTTTAGCAAAAATTAACAATAACAATCTTTCTCCAAAAAATCA
Organism: Pachyseris speciosa; assembly: GCA_016490735.1. Taxonomy (NCBI): domain Eukaryota; kingdom Metazoa; phylum Cnidaria; class Anthozoa; order Scleractinia; family Pachyseridae; genus Pachyseris; species Pachyseris speciosa. The sequence goes on along the minus strand of JAEMWC010000974.1, from coordinate 181,041 downwards.
ACGATTCCGAACAATGACAATGTCACAAGTAACACTAATACGCGTCATCCATGCTTTTCTCTCACATCAACGTCAAATTATTCATTCCACAAGGAGTTTAATAATAATAATTACTTTATTTAAGTCTCAAATGTATTTAGCCAAGCACAGATGCTCTACTAATTCTGGAGACTAAATCAAATCAAAGTTAAATAAATCAAATTAAATCAAATGTTGATTTTTGGGGAGAGGGAAAACCGGAGTACCCGGAGAAAAACCTCTCGGAGCAGAGTAGAGAACCAACAAACTCAGCCCACTTATGACGCCGAGTCCGGGAATCGAACCCGGGTCACATTGGTGGAAGGCGAGCGCTCTCACCACTGCGCCAACTCTCCTCCCCTATTCCTCCCCTATTCGTGGGAACTAGTGTTGCACCTGTTTGTTCACATGCATGCTTTTCTCAGTTTTTTAACACATCAACGATAACAGTTAAAAATATTCATTTCACAAGTTATTCGCGTCAGTGTTGTATCACTATTCACAAACTCTCGGCTTCACCTCGAGTTTGTAAATAGTTATACAACACTGCCGCTCATATTGTAAACATTACCTACCACATATTCCCATGGCGCAGCCTGTAACAGCAAACACTTATAACAAGGATATGCAAATGTTGTATTGACTTGCTTCGCGTTGATAGGCTGATTGAATCCGCCTAGCGTTTTATAACTTTCTGTATCTCCCTCGACGCTCACTCCGCGAACAGCCGGACAGCCTACAGTTTCAGCAAGCTGGTGAGTAAGTTTATATCTTTAAGCTCGATACGAGATAAATGTCTTTCTTTCCCGTGAGGCTTGAGATAAATTACCAACACTTATTCTAGGTTTGTGCTAGGCCAACGGCTCTCGCTGCTGGTCTTCGAGTTAGTAATAATTTGATCCTAAATTTTGAAGCATTCAAAGCATTTCAGGTGTAAAGTCAAAACTAAATATTTCGCAAACTAAAACATCATGGAGTGTCGTTATGCAAGGTAGAGAACTCGCTTCATTCCACTTGGTTTTAAATACCTGTAGTAATGTTAGGTGAAACTGGTGCTCGGATTGGCACGGCAAGCGCGCCAAAATTGTTTACTCAGTCAAATCATTTATTAGGTATAAGGTAAACACAAATTACCACTTACAAGGTGGCTATGAAAGGTGGGGATCTCGAAGGTAGTTTTTCATGAGACTTAGCTTCGACTAGCGATAGTGCACTAGTGTTACGTGAAACGGCTTCCGTTACCAACAGAAGGCCTCGTACTGTCGGACTGGCACCAAATGCGCGCCAAAATTATTTAGTACTAAAGGACTTAAAGCATTTATGAAACGTTAGAACTAAGTATATTTGTAAAGTAAACGATCATTGCATCTTGTGAAACGTCGCTTACAAGGTGGGGAACTGGTTGCTTGTTGAAAGCTTTCCCTGGCGGATGTATTTGATGTTCATTTGTTGCTTTGGCGCGATACAGGTTTAGGAAAGCTACCAGATCCTCCAATAAGCTGGAAAAGTCATTAATTACATTATTAAGGTGGTACTGCAGCTATAACAGGCTGTAAGACATTCAAGGCTAACTTCATAAAATGGCACAACAGATGCCTCATTTCGGCGGACTAACTCGCGAAAAAGAGCGGCAAAATTAATTATGCTGCAAAAAATGTAAAGGCGCCGAGAACGCTGGGTATCTCTGCCCGCTAATAAAAGAATAAAAATGAAAAATTTCAATTTGACCGCCAAATATTGCACCTTGATTAGCCAGATAGCTCAGTAAAACCACGCAGAGTTTACCATTTGTGTCTTCAAAGTTAAGTTACGTTGTATGGGAGCGCATTTTCGTTAGCAAGTTGTCTGACAAATATATTAATAATACTTTCTTGTTATTGTGAAGTGTCAACAATTCTTTCCAGTGTTTCCAAGGACTTCAATTGTGAACTATTTTAAAACAAGCGCAATTATAGTGAACGAAAAAGTAGACGAAATTTGGCCAAGCAGACGGATATGAATTTTTTGTCGACCGCAAATTTTCCAGCCTCAAATTTTGACCGCCAAAGCATCAGTTGTTCCCATAGGACTATAGTCGGAACAATAGTTTTTGAAATGAATTCCCCCTAAATCAGTCGCGCAACATCAGTCGGCTTAACTGAGTTAATAAAATGATCCAGCTTGGCAACTCCTCAAACCTTTTGACTTCAGCTGTAGTCGCAAGAGTCAAGAGTCAAGTCAAGTTGTACCTTGTGTCTAAAGTTTGCAAGCACACAGACCTATAAACACGCTATAAATAAAACCTTAGTAGATTAGGAAGCAAACTTTCGTACTCTTGGCCATATGCCATTTCATTCAGAATTTATCCTGTTGTCGGAATAAGATAAATGAAAGCAGTGTTCTTATTGCTTTACACATTTAATCGAGCCTGATTGGTGGCACACATAATATCAGAAACCCTTCGAGAAAACTGATTAATGATACGCGAAGAATCATTTGCTTTTTTATAACGGAAATTCTATTCTCTTTTTCTCCATTTCTCTTCCCTCGTAAAATGGACCCCGAGAAAAGCCTCCTAGTCTGTTTAGTGTATAAATTACTAAATCCCGCAAATAACAAAACAGATTTCTGAATAATAGAAAGTGACAGGCCGAACAAGATTCCCATAGTCTACGTCAAAAAGAAAACGCCCGTTATTATTCGTTGCATCAATCTGCGCTGATATAGAACTTTCTATAGCCTTACGGCAATTTTATTTCGGATAATAATCTTTGGGTATTATTAAGCGGCGTTTGTGTGCCACTTTGAGCTGGTGTGTCACCGCAGACTTAATTTGCCAATTTTTGTCAGCAAACCCGCGGAAAGGCAAAGTGGAAGAAGTCAAATCTTTCTGTGGGCTGAACGAGTGCCAAACAAAAATTTACTCAAACATATAAATCCCCAAAAAGCTATAGAGCAACAAGTTTCAAAGTTAATTCCAAGCATTGCACAACATCGAGAAGCTCAAAAGCTTTGAAATGCGCAGAGCAGAACGAGGGAGGAGAAAGATCTTTGATTGCGCCGAAATGTGCACCAAGCAGTTCATTAGGCCCTGATTTTTCAAACGCGTTAAATCCCCAACGGATTACAGAACAATAGTTTTCAAAGCTAATGCCAAGCTTTGCACAACATCACACAGCAAAATCAATGAGTCACAAAAGTGAGTTGAGCAAAAGTGAGTTGACTCTTCAACTCGCGAGGCATTTTGACATGGTGGTTGGCGGAATGACACGCAAAATGTTGGAAACGCGAAGCGCTACCAAAATGTATTCCGCCCGGAACCAAACGTTTATAACTCAGTGCTCCCTTATTTTAGTTTGCTTCATAACATACTCTTCCAGTTTATTCAGAGTTGATTTTGTGTTCGAAGTAGACTGAATAGCATTAACTCTATTGTCTTATGATACAATTGAAATCCAATACGCGTGAAATCACCAAAAGGCACCACAAGAATAATTTTCAAATTTGGGGCCAAGCATCGCACAACATCAAGAAGCTACGTGACTAAGTCGTAAATTTTTTTTTTATCAACTATGCCGTGGCGTAGGAATGACGTTCAAAAGCTTGGAAATGCGCAGAGCGAAAAGTGGGAGGAGAAAGATCTTTGCTTGCGCTAAATGAGCGCCAAGCAATTTATAAGAACCACTTTTTCAAACGCATTAAATCTCCAATTGACTACACGAATTTTTTCAGTACCTCAGTTCACGCAGGGCATTGATCCACAAAAAAGTTCAGCATGCAACGCACGCAAGGCCCACGAAAGTTCTGTTGAACTGCCAATAACATAACAGATCTCTAAGACTTAGAACGTGACTGGTCAAACAAACCATTTCGGCTTTGCCAAGTGGGAGGAGGAAAACTTTCCTATTAACGCCGACCGTGACAACGCCAAGACAATAAGCTCAACAGACAAAAACAATTGTTCGACTGCGAGTGTGTTTATTAACCCTTTCCCGCCCGTGAGTGCCAATTGGCACTTATAGATTTTACTGTCTAACGCCAGACGATTTCACTCGTCAATGGGGAACCCCTTGGGCAGGAAAGGGTTAACATCATCAAAAACTATGTCCCCATTTAACCCTTTCCCGCCCGTGAGTGCCAATTGGCACTTATAGATTTTACTCTGTCTAACGCCAGACGATTTCACTCGTCAATGGGGAACCCCTTGGGCAGGAAAGGGTTAACCTGGTTCTTGATTTGTGCATTTTGGTGAATTTCTGTGAAGTCGTCCTGAAGAGCAGCAACGTAAAATTTCTAAATTTAGTGATCGATTCTTAACATAGTAGCCTTACAGTATGCCGTACCTCTAATGATTACTGAGTAATCATTAACATTATCACTATATTATCAGTTTTTGATGACGATGATGATGATCTTTTCAATTGCAGATCGATCAACAAGTGGAAACGATGTATCTGGGAATCCTTGTGCTCTCTTGTGTTGTGTTCGGCTTGGTCCACGTAAACGGAAGTAAGAAACATAACTTTGAATCTGCAGGCAATAAGATGACAGTCTGCCCAATCTTAATGTTTCGCTGGTGACTGGTGATGTTTTAAGATAGGTTTCTAAAGGGGCGTAAGAGTTATATCCGGTGACAGAAAAATATGAATAATAATCCCACAGAACGAAATCTTGTCCTGGGTTACCCATGAATTAGTGCACTTAAATCAGTTAAATCCATTTAAAGGTGCTACATAACACAACACCGCTAAGAATTTAGCTTGTCCATTTACTCCAAGGCCAGGCATGCGTGGTCGATGTACACCAATGACTAATGTAACAGTCAAGGCAAGCTATATGTGCATGAACGTAACCATTGCAGTACTGGAAAAGCAAATCAAGCTGCTATAGTCTAAAAGAAAACAATAATTGCACTAGTTTGATAACAGTTTGTTTCGTAGATCAAAACACGAGAAAGTAAGCTTAACAAACTGTACTCATGTACATGTATTAATAAAATTATCATTACATTTTATTCATTCTATAATGGGCCCTTTGCAGCTGGTCAGTCACGTGGCACAAAAACGCCATGCTGGAGAGCAAGCGACGCACTGGGACATGACAAACAAAGAAAATTACCATTTTAAATGATGTAAGCTCTGTGTTTGTCATGTCCCAGTGCGTTGCTTGCTCTCCGACATGGCGTTTTTGTACCACGTGACTAACCAGCTGTAAAGGGTCCATTAACTCAGTAAATAGGAACTGTTTAATATTCGGGATTCTCTGAATAGCTATTTTATCATAAAAAACATTCTAATTAATGAATACTTGGGGCAACGAAACAGAAGGTGGATTTCATCTTCGATATCATTAATTTCACAAAGATTGCAGAGTCTTTCACATCTGTGGATGTTACCATATCTATAAAATTTTAGTTTTTGTGAATGCTGAGGAGTTTTTTTCCAATGATCAATGACGTCCACATGTTGGTTCATAATCACAGTAGTAATGTGCTCACAGTGATTCGCGAAAACAGTCAACGAATTTGTTCCATTAAGTTTGACTGTATTGAATTCGATTGGGTTCTATAATGTACTGACTGTTATGCTTATCTCGAGCAGTTGAATTAAGTTGAGTTCGATCGAATTTTATCAAGGTTTTATCATTAGGTTAGCCCGGAACGGCCCGGGACTAATGATGAACCAAGAAAATTATCACCTCCCTCAGTTGTACGCTAAGTTGACAGAAAACTGCACTGGGATCGCAGAGGCCGTAGGTTCGACTTCCACATAAGCCTGATTTTTTCGGGCTTTCTTTTGGTTTTAGTTCTTCTAAACCAGAGTTCACAACTGTAATGATCTCTCTCATCTTTAGTCACACGAATATAGAAGATGTTCTGATCGTTGTATGTTCCTTGCAGAAACAATTCAGTGTCCTGTTTGTTCCGGCTGGGGAAATGATCCATTAACCTCCTGTGATAGCAACATCGTATATAAAAGCTGCACCTACGAAGAGCCGATATGCCTGATATCTAAGCATGTGTTTTCCTCACGCGCGAGAGTCAACCGCCTGTGTTCTAGCATGGAATTATACGATGGTTTTGTGAATTACTGCAAGACTTCAGGACGTCCTAACTGTCCAGAAATCCTGAGAGGATATTGCACAGAATCCAGGTGCAATGCTACTCTACCAGGTGGGGAATGCTTTGTTTTATTTCTCAACCACAATAGGCTCTTGGAACGCTTGTCGGTAAAACCTGTCTTCAATGTTATGAAACAAACAAACATAAAACGACCATTAAAAACGTTTCCTCCTCCCTTAAAAACATAACTTTAATTTAATATTATTTCACTGAGAAATGTGAATCCAATTACAAATCCTGGCAAACTATATTTGCTTGGAAATCTTCGGTAAAGCTTGAATTGATTACCGAAGGAACATCTACGACCTCATTTACAATCAAAGAAACGTTTTAGGCATTTTCGGGAAAGGAGGGCTGTATCAAAGCTTTAGCGATTTCACGCAAACAGAGTCTCGGTATTTAAAGAAAATTTCATTTTGAAGTTTTATTTTTAGATTTCAATAGCACAGTTCCTTTTCCGTCTTTGCCAATTGACAACGAAAACAAATTGTTTCAGTTCCCAAGCATACATTTCTTTGAAAAACTTGAGGGGGAGTACAGGACGATGGGAGCCCGGAAGAATAGGGGACCGGATGGGTATGGCAATCAGGAGCTCTAAAAAGGCGTAGGGAGGGAAAGATAAAATTCATCGGGGACGGGAGTAAGACGGAAAGGGGCGAGAATCGAGACGAGGGAAGAAAACGGTCCAGGAGAATGGAAAGCAGGCTTTTTATGCCATCTCAAAATACCCTGACAGGGCCCTTTGATATGTCATGGATGGCCGGCCATACCCAGGGATCGTGATATGCCGACACAACCGAGAGCAGAGTTGCTTAACTACATAGAAGTAATGGTAAATATCCATTTCTCGTCATTCTCTGAGTTTATAATTCAAGGTATTTTTTTTTTACGCAAAACTAGGGAAACCATTTTCGTGCCCATTTTGCACAGTCTATGACGCTGAAAACAAAGCTGATGGCATGACGAAATGTGACGCAGCAGTGGAAGACAGGGCATGTCTCTCGTCTGTGAAAGATCCAGTTTGTTCAACTTACAGTGAAGATGAGGTTTTCAAACGGAAGTGCATGTCCAAAGCTCGCTACGAGAGGTTTGCTGCCGATTGTAAACTAAGTGATAACTGTTTCATGGCCATGTGTGAAAAATCTGGATGCACAGCTTCAGGTGATGTCAAGATTCTTTCGGTTGTTTCATTTTATTTCAAGGGATTCTAAATCACAATGATAAAAACGCATTAAGCTTTATTCTTAAGCCCAATCAGTAACTTGCAGTTTGGTCGGATCCATGTCAGTTTTCAAAACAACAACAACAAAACAAATTTATATCGTTAAATTACCCAAAAACAGCAAGAAGTAATGCAGCTCCATACCCTATCTATTTGATTCAATTTCTTTGTCCATAGAATGTTATTTTCTAAATAGTTCAGGAGTTGTCCTGTGTGCAATTTTCACCAGGTTCTAATAAATCGACAGAAAACGAAGTAGCCTGGAAAGGTTGATGTTTCTTTTTCGTTACATTCCCCAAAACAGCATCGTTATCGTTATCATCATCATTATCGTTGTTGTTGTTGTTGTTGTTGTTGTTGTGATCACGTAAAAACAAGTGATGTTTCTCAAGTCTCACAGGGTCTTCTTATGCAAGACACATGCATCATTTTTGGAGTGCCTTGATAATAATCAGTAATTCATGACGTTCGAATTCTAGTCACGGAGTCTCATCGTCAAAACTTTGCCAGGCAAGGATTACCACGTTTAACAAAAACAACAAATTATTGACGAAATAGCTCATATGATAACAACTGGTTAATTACATATACTGCGAAAAAAAAAAAAAAAAGGAAACAAGAACGGAGACTCTGAAATTGTCTTTAGACCCTCCTCCTCACCCGCAAGGGAAATTGAGCCTAAGCGCTTTGGGACGAAGAACGCCGTAACCACATTTACCACCTATAAATATATAGCACGATTTGATAGCCTCATCCTTAACCGTTCAATCAATTTTAACGGTTTTATTGTATTATTGCAGTATAAAGCACGTCTGGATGCAGCAGTGGAATCAAAGAAAGCTCAACACCCAAATGAGGGATTCAGTACGTGGGAACGCTTGTAGCATCTGAATCTTTTGTTTTTGTTGTATGGAACTATTACCTCATAGTTGTTTTTAATCGAGTTTATTGCAAATAAATGAAATGTAGCGTTCAAAGTGTCTCTGTTGTTTTCCAGATTTGGTTTGGTTGCCATTTCTTGCTGGTAATCAGCTGGGCCCGAGTTTTTAAAGCCGATTAACGCCAAGCCGTGATTGAAACGCAGCCAAGGTTTCCATCTCGGTTGTAAAAGTGAGGTTGTTTAAATTGACAGAAAGAATAAATTGAGTTAAACTTGACGGGCAACAGTCTTGGTAAAATCCGTCAGAAACAATTATTATTGGATTCAATTTCCGTGTTTGTCGGGAGTCAAACATCACTCTAACCCCGGGTTAGCGTAGTCCACTTTCAACAAATGGCCTCAATATTTAAGATTAGTATTTCCTGGCGGCAGTGATAATTTCAGAACCCAAGTTTCGATAAACTTAGCCCAGTTTCTATGCTTGGGCCTTAAAATAAACTATACAACTATCTATAAATTGTGATCTTCCTCGAATATTGAATGGTCTCTATTTTTCGCAAATGGCTGTCGTTTCCTTTCCGCTGATATAACTCAGATCTCCTGGGGCGGTGCTACTTTCGCTTACAAGCTAGATTGTGCTAAGTAGGAGAGGAGGATGTGACTTCGGTTCGGTAATCAGTTGTGATCGATAACCTTGGGGAGACAGTGTACGCTAGAACATGACGGCAAAGACAGCTGAATCAAAGCAGAATATCTTACGAAAAAACTGATTGACTTGCTCCAGTCGGCCAAGAATAGAGGACGTAATGGAGGGTCGCGATATCAGTGCTGTAGGTGCGGTGTTTTTCTTACGAAAGGCTTTAAAATGCAAGTCAGTCGAACAAGCTTTGTTCCCATTCCAAGAAGATCCATTCCAGGAGAAACCGAAAATTCCTCTCAAACCCTGGAGATTCTCTGAGAATCGGGATACTAGGGAAAATTTACGGGAAACATGAAATAATCCTAAGACACCAGGAAAAAAATGATCGGAAAATTGGAAATCCTAAAGAAAATGTCACCGAAAAAATCGTGAAGATATAATAAATTTCAGGAAAGACTAAATTTATTCAAGGTATTGCTCAAACAGCGATTCATGAAGCCGTCATACCCATTTCAAGCCTTTGGGAGTGAGTCAAATTGGAAATTATCGCAGTAAGTATCAAGAAATGGCTCATTGCAGTGGGTCACTTAATTCGTCACCAAACAAAAGCCTTTTGTTGTTTAAAGAGGGTCAGTTTCTAAAAAAAAAATACTTTAGTGCTGCGTCGGTGAGGGAGTGAAAAACGAAAATTTGGTCAGTCGTCAACGGACTTGGCGATGTAAATTGACCAACGTGTACCCAAGGATTTAAAAAGCTGGTATTTAAAAAGCTCAGATCTAGAGCAAATCGAGACATGGAATTGTGGGTTGTGTGTGGTTTATATACAGAAGATAGAGCTATGCTCTTGGGAGTGTGATAAACTGAAAACAGGGATAAATTAATCGAGTGAAAAGCGTTCCTTGATCCCATGATGATTAAGACCCCATCCACACAAATGCGTTTTTTAAACTATTCTTTTTCGGTGTCATCATAAACGCCGCATCGATCTATCCGCTTACACACTACCGTTTTCGTAGCGTTTTCAACTGCCCACACTAAAACGATCCAAAACGCTGAATGACATGTTGTGACGTAGGTTAAACGATATGCGCATGCTCGAAAGAGACGCGCGACTGCGATATTCGGTATTTCCTGGCCGAATCAAAAATCTTCTTGGCCTTGAATATGATGTTCCTACTCCAATTCTTGAAGGGAAGATCTTGTAAAACCCAATATCCGAACAAAATAGGCTGAATAGAGCAAAGTTTAGCTCCAAACAAGCCACCAAAATTGCTAGTAGCATCGTGAAAAGCATGTTTTCATCCGCCATGTTTGATTTAGAAAGGACGTGAAGCCTGGGTATAATTCACGTGGTGCGGATAATGTAAGCGTTTTAATTTCGATGCGTTTTCGACTGTCCGTACTAAAACGATATTTGGGACATATGTATGCGTTTCCATTTTGATCCGCTTTCGGCAGCGTTTTCAAATTGTTGCGTTTTCGATGAAAAGGGTGAGCGTTTTAGAGTTAACGGAAGGTAGGTTTTTCAAACGAAAAACGCATTAGTGTGGACGGGGCCTAAGGGTACCGATTTGAAAGATTAATTTTTTGCTCTAGATTTTACGGTTTTCTCTGGTACCTTGATGTAGGGAAAGGCCGCAGATCGACAAGTGTTGTTTTGAATGGTTAGGGAGATTAAAAAATTAAATGCATGGCGACCTTTGTTATCTTTCTCAACATCGAGTAGGCGTTCTCCGAATCGGTCACCTAGTCGTCTTCCTGTTTCGCCGGTGTACAACTTTCTGCATAATGTGAGGTTATGCAATGAATAAAATTTGCGGAAACACACGTGGAACGATCAGTGATCTTAAGAGATTGCTTGCTTACTTTATCAGCGTTTTGAATGAACGGAAAGTTTTGCATCGCGAGAACCCGCATTTAATTCATTACCATTACCAAGGTGCCAGCTTTCTCATTTGTTTTGAATGCTTTCCTGACTAGAAAATTACCTACATTTCTGTCACATTTGAATGAAATTAGTAGTGGCTGCGAAAAGATTTCAGAAGTTTCGGGATCATTTTGCAGTATTTTAAAGTTACAAGAATAATGAGTTTTACTGGGTCATTATGAGGGGATGGAATTCTGTTATTCTTTTCCTTTTGTGACGTTTGTAGTGCGGACTATTTGTGACGCATTGTTCCTTCGTTAGAAGCAACGGTCAATAAAGAGCTCGCCAGTGTATGTAATTGGTTAATGGCAAACAAATTATCTCTCAACACAAAGAAATCAAATTTTGTAATTTTTCGGCCATATCAGAAGCGAATGGACTACGACGTAACCATAAAACTCTTTGACCACGGTTTAAATTCCTTAATTCTTCTAGAGAGGAAGGACTATGTTAAATACCTTGGTATTCTTTTTGACTCAGACTTCACTTGGAAGCATCATACATTCAAAGATCGGCAAATCTCGTGGAATTCTTTCAAGATTGAGACACTTTGTTCCCATTGATACTTTACTAAGCATATATCGATCTTTGATTCAGTTCTATATATGGTATTGCTGTGTAGGGCCAAGCTGTTCAAACAAACTTAGACAAACTACTAATCTTGTAAAAACGCGCTCTCGTTTAATTCACTTTGTTCCATACAGATTTCATGCGATCCCGCTACTCAACCATTATAATATCTTCCCGCTGAACTTTCAATACTGCAAGTCAGTTTGCACTATAATGCATGATGTTCTAACAATTTTTTACCGGCAAACATTTATAAACCTATTTCTTCATCCTATACAAGATATATGAGAGCAGAGGAAGTTGGTATGTGTGTCTATGTGTGTTTATGTTTTTAAGTTCAACTTTTTAACTTTTGCAGACATCAATAGCCATTGACTTGACTTGAAACAACCCCACAATTGCTAGCGCCGCAACTCGGTCGCAGTGTTTTCCAAAGTGAAGTGTTGTCTCCCGCGCTTGGCTTCTCCTCCCGCAAAACAATTTTAGCGCGCTAGCGCGTTTCGCCGCTTCCTTTGCTATCCCTTAGAAACATTTCGGACTACTCGTTGTCGAAATTAAATATTCAAATTTCCTCTAGAAACTCTACGGTAGATCTTTATATCATTGCAGATTTTCCGGCGTTGTACAAGAGAACTTCGCACATGAAACATTATTTAGCGCCCTCATACAGATCAAATTCCTCTTAATCGCATTCAAAACTTTCCACTTATAAACATCTCTCAAAAAGTCGCCTACCCAAGTAATCCCATGTATGCCGGTGCTTGTCATAGCAAGCAGTTTGTAACAAAGATATGCAAACGGTCAATTTACTTGCTTCGCCGTGATAGGTTGAAATGTGTTTGTTTGGTTGTTTGTTTGTTTTTTTCGTTAGTTTGTTTTCTCATTATTTATAACCATGGACTCATTTAGTGTGAAATTATGTGGCTATCTGATTTATCAATCTGACCGGAAGTGGATGTATGTACCGAGAGAGCCCGCTTGGAAGTCTACATGACAATTACATACAGTACAAGTGAATGCTAAGTTACAGCTGACAATTTTTGTGCTTTTGCTGAATGCTGTTCTTCTTTATTGTTGCTACAGGAAGGTTCCTCGCTCGCAGTCATACCAAGATGTAAACGGCACAGCTGTTGATTCCCAAAACACAAGATTACTGTTGGAGGAAAAGGAGCAAGCACTGCTCGCCTCCCAAGAAACAATACAAGTATGTCTCCTTTTCTTTCTGTTTTTGAAACTGTTAGCCTGTTTGGCAGGCGCCGTTCCCCCCTTCCCTTTCCCTTTCTAGCGCCTGCCACGCAGGCTAGAAACTGTGGGTGTTTGCCATTCCAAGAAGAAACCGGTGAGTAATGGGAACAGCAGTTTACTGTCGTGCTCAATTCTCCTAGTATGTCAGAGACTGGAGATGGCAGAGATGACAAATGGAACGCAATTTTCCGGCGTTTCGTTCCAAACAAGCAAAGGTACCCCGAGAATTTAGCTTGCTTTTTGTCTGTGGTGTTGTAATACGTGGGGCGCGAGTTGGAGCGGCGTGATTGAGAGGCCGCCCAAGAGAAGCCGAAGGAGAAAAGAAAGGCTGCTGACTAAAATGGCTACAAGAATCGCGCGTGGGGTGCGAAAAGAAAGCGCGTAGAAGAAATTCAGGCTTATTTCGTCTCACAACTTTCCATTTGCAAGCGCTCAAGCTGCGTTCTTGACTGCAATGGTCTTCCGCTGTACAGTCATGTATATTTGGATTTTACGAAAATTATTCATGAATTTTGAGATTCGCTCAGTGATAGTGTTTACTCACATTTAGCCTAACCTTTTTGTCCTCCGCAGATTCTAAATGTCAAAATTCGAAGACTCGAGCACTTGCTGCACATAAAGGATTTAAGAATAGACGACTTGACAAAGAGACTTCAGCAGGCAACGCAACCACCCCCTCGACAGTTGCCGCCGCAGCAACATCCCGCGCAGCCCCCCGCTGTTGATCCATCACTTCCTGCCATGCAGATGCATCATCAGAATCCACTTCCGCCTGTTCATCATACATCATATCACTTACAACAGTTACAGGAACACTAGGCAGTAAAGGTGTAGATATATATTCGTTTAATCCAGTGCCGAGTGCTGAATTTTTAGCAGATCCATTCGTGAGAAATGAAAAGCGAATTTTGCAATGGGGAAGTATTATGCTCAGAAGCTGTCATTTAAGTAGGGAAGGCTTGCAAAATTTTATTTTGCATCCGCGTACCATTTTATTGGAAACTAACGCTCCTACGCGGCCTAAGTAGAGTGAACTTTCCCTTTCGCGCCTTGCATTGTAGTCTTTTCTCATCAATGCTTGGCTAAGAACGAACGATTCAAACTTTGAACACCAGTTCTCTTTGTTTATCACATCTCTACCTCTAAGTGCAGTCAACTCTCTCTTTACGGACGCCGTTTTCTTAAACTGGTATCTATAGTTTTTCCATGCCGGGCGTAAGTAAGGGTCAGACATTCTACTACAATCTCTTGCACGGTACTTAAGTGAAAAGCTGTTGCAAGTCTCCATGCATGGTCATTGGTGTCCACTTAGATACAACAACAACATGCTTTATTCCCCCCATTTAGTGACATTACAGACATATAATCGTTTAAATAAAAAGAAAAAGAGGGGACTGGCTACCTGAAATAACCGTAAAGTTAAAAAGGGCAGGCAGCCAGTTTAACAAAACTGAGATAGTTTTGGCTGTTACATCCCTCAAGAAGTTTTTGGTCGACGCCTGCTATCAGAGTTGTCTCTCTCGTCAGTCCACTCACTACACGTGTAGTTTGATAGAAATAGTTGTAATAACTCTTCCACGTTTTCCATTTTTGACAGAAACTAGACCTCTACGCTCGTGTCAGTTTTTCTTTTCCAGAAATCGAGCATTATAATTAGCATTAATTTCCTTCATTTCAAACTAAATTCCCCTCGATTTTCTTTAATTTCAGTCGCATTTATTCCAAATACCTCCATTAGCGTAGCGTTAATTTTCTACATTAAAAAGAAGTGTTATTATGCAATTGTATAGTGTAATAATATACAGTACCTGACGGAGTTTGGGTTGGGGGGTGGCATCAAATCCTATAATTTTTCCAACCGTTCATGTGCAGTATGACAAACCAGTACTACTGTACAACTGGTATTCAGTGACGTTAATTGAATCTCACAAGTTAGGGTCTCGTGCGCATACTCCCACGGTAATGGTCCACAGGAATACCACACCACCCAAAGACTACTAAACAAACACCACCACAAGAAAACGCAAGTAAGCTTTGATTTGGTCTTTCATTCGCATACAGTCGAAACAAGTGAAACCACCTTTCGCGCTTCAAAGTTGATTTTCACAAGTTCATAAATTGGAAAGGCTGTCACATGGAGCTTTAAATGATGACTTGAGGTGATTTAAAAGGTTCCTTTAATGCGCCCCGAGTAAAAATTATAATCAGTGCGCGACGTACAACTGAACCATTTTTAGTTAATGAGCCGTATAGATTTTTTTCTTCTGGTTTCACAGAAAGACTTTTGTACAGGTTACTTACTAGGATGTAGTTGTTTGATGTTATAGCTGTAGCAGTGAATAGCTTATTCCGAGTGATATTATCATTAGGTGCAAGGAGGGTTTCCAGGGGCGGATCCAGGAATTTTTGATCGGGGAGGGGGGGGGGGGGGGGGGCAAACTTGCTTCACATTACTTCTCCTCGTACCTCCGTCACTCTCCCCAACACCCCCCTCCCCCCTTCCTCCAGCCGCCGTTAAAAAAGGGAGTTTCAGAAACGAGGACGGGAACGTCACAAAGCAATAGGTTTAATGAGCAAAAACAATCGCTTTGCACGTGCGTTTTACATTTTTCTATGTCGTCCTCTGCAAAAGAGCATCGTGAATTGACCAAATTTTAGGTTTTGCGAGAACGCGAGCACATGATAGCAATTTTTCTTTTTTTATAATCAACTTTACTTTAACGCCGTTCACAGAAATTTAGTTCCTGGATAGTTCGCCGATATTTTACAAGTTGAACAAATTGGAATAATCGCACAAGTGCTACAATGCTACAATAACGAGAAGATATATTTTGAAACGACATTTTCGTTGCCGTCACCGTCCTTGTTCGTAAATCAATTCAAGGAGACGATCTCGTGTTTAACGCTGGTTGGACAAAACTGCTTTGGGAGCAGAGGGGTGAGTGACCATCAGAGGGTGCCACCAAAAACAACATTTCATTGTGGAAATATGCCTGGAGTTTAGATTAGTGGCAAAATACAATGGTTTTCCGTCAAAAACCAGTTGAGTATTAATAGCCGATCCTGTCGATGCGAGAATTTCAGCGTCAAACAAGTCATAGTAGAAAAAAATTCGGCTGAGGAAGGGGGGCTTCGGACCCCACCGACCCTCCCCCTGGATCCGCCACTGGTTTCGCCTCTCGTTTTCTACGTTTTTGAAGCTAGAATTACCATGTAAGTGGTCAAAAGAAATGGTATCAACTGATTATAGAAAGCATGTACAGTAGTGCCAATGGCTAAAAGAAGCACTCTATTATACTGCAAGAAAAGTGTGGACTTCTTTTTAGTCTTGATTAGCCAATTCCTCTGTTGTTGGAAAGCAGAAAGTTCCAGTCCGAAAGAATGAGAAAGAAATCGTGTCGGTCAGCCAAGATCGTTCTTTCTCGAGGCTCGCCACTGTATCGGGAGATAT
This sequence comes from Pachyseris speciosa, assembly GCA_016490735.1. NCBI lineage: Eukaryota > Metazoa > Cnidaria > Anthozoa > Scleractinia > Pachyseridae > Pachyseris > Pachyseris speciosa. The sequence continues at coordinate 164,988 of JAEMWC010000974.1, read as the reverse complement.
GAGCCCGCGCTCTTGTTAATAACGTGTGATCATCGGCTTAGACATTTTTCAGAAGGATAAATTGAGAATTATTAGTTTAATAATGGACGGCAAACAGAAAAAAAAAAAAACATGTTTTCCACATTTCTTTAATGACAGTTTAAAATCCACAATAATCCTCCTTGTCACGCAATGTCTCTTCGTGTGGAGAGGAGTTGCGTGACGAGTGTTACCCTGTACAACAGAGAATAAATAAATGGAAGGTAAATGGAAATAAACATCAGTTATATTCATGCTCTCAACGACTCCACTTGTGTCAACCGCTAAATGTGGGGAAGAGGTATCGGTGAAACGGAGAGGTTGAAACTGAAAGGAAAGAGGGCGGTGTAATCAGCCACCCGAAACTGTTTCAATTTAACAAATAGATTCCATGTTGCCGTGCGTATGTTCAGTAATAGATCACAGAAGACGTCAAAATGTGGTAAAAACAAAGAAGTGGCACACGAGCCGCAGACGAGTGTGTCACTGATGTTTTTACTACATTTTGACGTCTTCTGTGATCTATTACTGAACAGACGCACGGCAACATGGAATCTATTTGTTTTAGATAATAAAGAAACAAAATGCAAGCGAAAAACTTGTGTATTTTCATATTTCTGGAAAAATAGTTACAGTGATGACGTAATCTGTGCATCTGTCCTCCAATAGATCATGGCTAAGCACCAATCACTATTCACCTTATTATATAATAATCGCCCATTGGTAATTATTGGCCAACAGTTTCAGTTTAGTTTCAGTTTCAGTTTATTGTTTTTTGCACTATTTACAAACATTTCTACATCACAGTACATTACATGGTTAGAGAGATAGGCCAGCAAACTAAATAACAACAGCGTTTTAAAAATGCGGCTTACTTTAAAACAAGTGAGCTTTTGAGCGCCGATTAAGTAGAAAGGAAGAAATTAATCTAAGTTCAACTTTTAATGTTTTTTCCCTTTGCACTAAATCTAAACGACCGGCAGCGAACGTCTTGTAAAAGGCATCGATAAGCAGCATCGATCGTTACCCGCAAATGGAATTCATGTCATTTAAAAGGTCATTAAAACATTCACAATCTCGTAAGTTTCGCTAAAGTTACTCAAAAACCTTTCATGGTACGCGCCCAGAGGTAGAATTTTAAATTAAGGCTAATACTCCTGGGGAAAATGGGCTTCTCGGTTGCAATTTACATGGAAAACCAGTCCGTCCACGGTTTGGGTAAACAGCAATCTCGTACCCATAGTCCTCAGGCTCTTTGGTCAGTAGTTAGTCGGCAGGTCGTCTCTCCAGGCGTCCACCCACTGACCAAACAGCCCGAGGACTCTGGGTACGAGATTGGGTAAATGGTAAACAAAACTCCAAATGGGAAAATTTCTTTCGAGATTGATGTGTACCAATGAATTTCTGCAATTCACTGAGTCTAAAATTTAAGCCTGGCCTGAGAATTGGTCCAAAAATGGTAAATTGTTTTGGAGGAGCCTTTCCCGCTCAAAGCTATGTGGAATCTCCCAGGATGCAACGGGGTCAGATTCTTGATGTTTGGCTGCTTGGTTGAGGTTGCTGATAAAAAGGGAGCTGAGCGAGCTCTTGTTTGCCTTTTTTTCTTAAACTTCCTCATTAATTTGGAAGCAGAAGAGCTGTTTTCTAATGTTTACTCTCTGAATAAAGGATTCAGTTGAAAAAAGATTTGTCCAGACTGCTCGTTTGCGTGGTAAGATTTTCATTTAATTTTTGCACTAGTTTTGAGCTGACATATTGTTTACATCCCATCTCTATGCTATGAATTTGCTGGAGAAGTGCACTGTCATGCCTGTTTGACTTTTTTCCCTTTGCTTCATGTGTAACAAACGCTTTTACACCGATATTGGTGGAAAATCTTTATAAGCAACGGTTTAGTAAAACACAGACAAGTAAAAAACTAGCCATATAAAAGAACAACGTTTCTGTGACATCGTGACACCATTTTCAAGTTCAAATGCATTAAAATAAACTGTCAGAAAATTATTCGTTTAATATTAACATACTTCTTAATTAAATATGCAATGTCACGCAAATAGTTTTGCTTGAATTGAGTCCGACTGGACATTGAGAAATGGTGTTAATTCTCTAATTAGCAGCATTTCATGCACTAAACAATCGAACTTATTCGTGCCCTTCTTGAGAACGAAAAAATGTCTGTCAAGGTCTTTCGGGATAATACAGTATTCGTTAATGAAGTGTTTGCCAATGGAAGAGGACTGTTTAGTGTGTTCGGCCCCACGTTGGTACAAGTACCTGAGAGTACATAACTTGCATCGCACAAGTCACATTGAAATTTATAAATTACACGTTGTTGGTTAACAATAGGTGGTTTCTTCTCTTGCACTTTTATCTCTCGCTGGATCTTATTGCTGACAAAAACCGGTTGAATGACTGTGTCGGTCTTCATGGCTCAGGTCTTTCAGCTGTCTGCCAAATCCTGGTCTTTGAAGGGCAGGACTATTCAGACCGTTGGGTTCTCTTTTGGGCAGGTATTGGTTACGGGTCTTCAACTTTCGAGGCAACAAACGACCTGACTGTAGAGTTGATAAGGTGTTGTGGATATTTCAGCCGGGAGAACACTGCCCTCAAACGGTCACATTCTTCAGAAAAATAAGAACAATACGACGATAAGCGATAAGCACGGTCAAGCATAGTTTTCAAAAGTCCTCGTTTATATCGCATGTCAACAAATTCCTTTATTACAAAAAAGAAAAACAAACACACACAAAAAAACCAGAGTTTCACAAGACTAACATAGTTCTAACGCTACTTACATTGCTAAAAATGAGAAGACAAAACAAAAAAGAGAATAAAAAGGACCAAATTACATACAGCACTGAATAAAAGTACATATTCTACACTAAGTTACATGAATCATTACACTAACTACAAGAGTTCGGGAGACGTTAAAATTGTTTCGGTACCGGCTACTGCTCTATCATTGGAAGCAATGGATTCCATTTTTTATAATGAAAGTTTAACTTATTATTTTTTCTCGCAATGAAGCGTTCGGATTCGAAAGTTCTTTTAAACTTGGCAACTAGTGATGTTAAACATAATGCTTTCTTTGTTAGTTTACTACGATATATGAAAAATTTACTTTCAAGGATAATATAGTTAAGTAGGACACCTCCGTGTGATGAGCCTAAAATTCCGAATAAAATGTCTTTAATTTCGAAAGAATTAACAGTTATTTTTATCGAGTTACTGGCAATTCTTTTAATTCGCCCCCAAAACAACGTACTTTAACACAATAGAAGAGGATGTGTTCTAAAGTCTCCATTTCATTTCCGCAGAAATCACACAGAGGAGATTCGACTTTTTTAAACTTAAATAACATGTCGTTTGTATACAATATTCTGTTTAATATTTTGTATTGGAATTCCCTTAGCTTTGTGTCCAAGGTAGTTTCGTAAGGCAGTAAATAGATTTTTTCCCAATCTAACTGAAAGGTATTTGTGTTGAAAATTTCGTTGTATTTCTTTTGTGCTGTTGGCATGTTGGATATTTTGGAAATAAGACTGTCATAGATTTCTTTTGAGTGGACCTTCTCCAAGTTAGTAATTTTTCCTTTAATATGCAAATAAAAGTCACCTGGAATTATATTTCTCGTATTTAAAGAGACAGAGAGTTTATTCGCTTTTAAAGTTTTCCGCCACTCTTGTGGAATTGCACTAAAAATACTAAAGAGTAAGAAATGTTCTATTGGCGAAAGTATTGAATGTAATGGTTCCTTGTTGGACTTTAATTCTCCCCTTGAGTCGCACAAGTCGCCAACTTTAACAATTCCGAAGTCAATCAGTCTTTGATTGTAAATTGATTTAGATTCAATACAAATAAAACGGTTATTCCAAATGACTTGGTTTGCTATTTCAGAGATTAAGAGAGGGTTATCCTAGCTGAGAGAGGTCCATGCCACTAAACACTCTTTGTAAAACTCTGGGAGTGCTATAGGAAGCCGAGGATAGCTGAAATTACAATAAAACAGGAATTTTCCCCCGACTTTTTTAAGGTAGAAATCTAAGAAGAGATTCCATGTAGCTGGCTCATGAGATAGGTACCTCTTGATGCAAATTATTCTTTGAGCCGAGATCATTGACTCAATATCGGGCATTTTTAAACCTCCTTTATCAATAGAGTTAATCAATGCTGTGCGCTTTATTTTGTCCTTTCCTTTCCTTTCCATACGAAAGAATATAATAAGGTGTTAATTGTTTTTATGAACTCTTTATTTCTTGAGATAAGGGTAACTTTATATAAGATCTTGGGAATAGCAAACGATTTAATGACTTGTATTTTCCCAAGTAATGTGAGTCCTCTCCAATCCTAGCAGTTTAACAATCCTTTCAAGGATTTCTCTATGGGCTAGTTTCGAATTGTGGGAGAACAAAAGAACAGAGTCGAGGTTGAGGGGAATAATTTGCATTTTCCTTTGTTTTTGACAAAAGAAAATGCAAATTATTCCCCTCAACCTCGACTCTGTTCTTTTGTTCTCCCACAATTCGAAACTAGCCTAAAGATTCAAAATTAAGCTTGTAGAAGAGCGAGTAGTTTTTTGTAAAATTGATCCCTAAAATTTTTATAACTTTGCTTATTTCACTCACCCCCAATTCTGAACTCCTGATTTTCATATTCCCGAGTAGGAGGATTTCTGTTTTGTCTTGGTTAATCTTTAATCCGGAGTATGCACTGAACAACTCTAGGGTGTCAAACAGGGCGCTATGGGATGATTTGTCACAGACAAAAGATGTCATGTCATCCGCAAAAGCAACTAATTTAATTTCATTCCCGTCCACCATGATACCTTTAATTTGGCCATTGTTTCGTATAGATATCGCCAGCAATTCAAGTACTATGATGAAAAGTGAAGGAGATAGTGGATCGCCTTGTCGAACACCTCGTTTGAGTTTGAATGAAGGAGTGAAAAAGCCGTTATTAGCAACACAGCTGGTTATGTTCTTATAAAATGTTCTAATCCATGCTAAGAATGATGTTCCGAAACCAAAGGATTCTAATGATCTTGAAACAAAGTTCCAATTTAGAGAATCAAAGGCCTTTTCAAAGTCTATAGCGGTCATTATGCCCGGATAGTCTCGCGTACTTGTGAATTCCATGATGTCACTAATTGTTCTAACTGCATCGAAGATGGTCCTCCCTTTGACAAAGGCATTTTGATCATGGTGAATAATGTAAGGTAAAACCTTTTCTAACCTTTGAGCGATAGCTTTTGAGCCAATTTTGACATCCACATTAACTAGAGAGATTGGTCTCCAATTTTTGATCCATCTCCTATCTTTGTCTTTCTTCTCTATTAAGGTTATTACGGCTTGCTTTTGCGAATTTGATAGTTCACCATAAAAATAAGCATAATTAAGTGAATCCACTAATAGCGTCCCGAGTTCTGGCCAGAAAAATTTGTAAAATTCAATTGTAAGCCCATCATTCCCAGGCGTTTTATTGTTACTAAATGTGGACAAAACCTTAAAACATTCTGAGTATGTTAACTGGCCTTCGCACAAATCGCGCATTGAATCAGATAGCTTGGGAATTGACGAAGAGTTCTGAAGGAAGGGACAATTTGTATAGTCAGTTCGTATCCGGGCTTTTCATCATAAAGGTCTGAGTAGAAGTTGTATATTTCATTCATTATGGTTTTTGAATCAGTGGTCTCCTCATCATTGTCCCGAACCAGTTTTCTTATGCAACTTTTCTTCTTATTTCTAGTTTCTAAATTCAAAAAGTATTTATTATTTTTTCCCCTTGCTCAAGCCATGTCGCACGGGAACGAATCATTGATCCCCTCACAATATAATTGTACTCGTTTTCATATTCCATTTTAGCCGATTCAAGATTTGCTAAGTTTTCCTGCGTGGGCGTTTCCGCTATTTTCTCCTCACAAAATTTAAGTTTTCTTTCAATATCTTGCATTTTCTTTCTCCTTCCCTTAGCTTTTGATTTACTGTAAGATATACTTTCCTCACGAATTTTATATTTCATCCAATCCCATTTAACTCTCAAATCATCACAATAATTAATTTCGTCAAGCCACTTTGGGAAACCATCACGTAAGCACTAAGCATACAGAGGGTCTTCTAATAGGCTGTTATTGAACTTCCAGAAAGAGGGACCACGCTGTTGATCTTTTAAGCTGTTAATTTCAAGGGTTATTGCGGAATGGTCCGTTTTGATTGCTGTCACAATGTCTACATTAGCTACATCGTCTTGTAGCAAATCGCTTATAAGCCAGTAGTCTAATCGCCTTTGAATTATTGGGCATTTTTGCCTCCAAGTAAACTTTTTAGCATCGGGATTACGGATTCTCCAAATGTCTACTAAATCATTATTTAACAAAATGTCGTCTACAAACTTCATCGATTCTTTTAGCACTGGTTTTCCACCTGAACAGTCTAGATCAGGGTCAAAAGTGATATTCAAGTCCCCGCCTAATATAATTTTGTGATTAGTCCCTTGGTATTGCTCGTCACAAAGAAGTTCGGTCAATAATTGAAAGAACAAAGACTGGCTAATGACACTATTGAGGGAGATATTTACCAAAAGGAAGGACTCATCTTGAATTGTTGCTTCTATAAATAAAAATCTCCCCCCCCCCCCCCCCCCCCCCTTATCGGTTTGAATTGATTGCAATTTAAAGTCAAAGGATTTGCGTATAAGGATAGCAACCCCACGACTATGGGTAGAGCCATGAGCGAAGTATATGTCTCCAGGCCATTGTTTTTTCCATTGATTTTCAATATCCTCAGTGCTGTATGTTTCTTGCAAAAAACAGATGTCGGAATTTTGCTTCATTAACCAATTGAAAATTGATTTCCGCTTTTCGAAATTTCGTATACCTCGAACGTTCAGCGAGATTATTTTAAACTTTAGGCTATTACTATCCATTGATATTTATAAAGGTGAAAACAGAAACCAATAGAGCAGCAGCTGGTACTCCCATGGGTATTTGCACTTCCCGAAACAATAAGCAAAATTACTAACATTAAAATACTCATCACATCAAACATAGAGACAAAAGATTTAAACGCAGCCAGTGATAAGAGGCTGATTAGCGCTACGTCGTATTGGGTCGTCTCAAGAGTACTCCTTATTTGCATAGTCCACCAGAAGAGCCCCCAATGTTTCTTTTAAAATCATAACAACAACTAATAAATTGTTTTTATCCAACAACGCAAAATTCAGGAAATCAAAGGAACCTTTTCTTCTTAAAATGAGCATTGTCCCTTTACCTGGATGCCACAAGGTTTTTTTAATTATGCTTGTACGTGATATGTACAGCTTCAAGAAAATTTCTCACCGTCAACAAATAAAATATAAGGTTGTGACCTACTGAAAGCTGCCCTCTTTCCTCTCTTCCTCGCCTCGATCATTTTAGGGATGAGTTTTTTCTTCATGTCAACAACTTGTTTCGGGAGATCTGGGCTAATGCCAAAGTCACTCTCTCTGCTAAGAGCGGAACGGCGGGCGAAAATATCCTCCCGATCTGAGTAGCGGAGAAAACGTGCGATGATACCTCTGGGTTTACCGTTGTTTGGTCTCCTGCCGGTCCTGTGGACACGTTGGATTTCGATTTTACGAGCATTGGAGATTCCCAGATTATTCTCCAAAAAGTTATACAAGACTTCTTTGGTATCCTCCTCTCTATCCTCACGGATGCCATAGAAACGTAAGTTTGCTCGGCGCTGGTACACTTCGTAATCCAGAAGTTGTAAACGGAGTATCTTCAGCTCCTCCTCGTTCTTTGTTATTATCTCTCCCATTTTAGCCTTATCTTCTTGGACATCTTTGTTTAAGCTTTCTACACTCTGCTCTAGATTATTTGTAGTAGTAGATACTTTCCTCAGGTCTTGCTCGACGCGAACACAATCTTGCTGAAGGGATTTGACGGTTAGGTTGATTCGCTCGACGGACTCTTGAAGTGATTGGATTTCAGTTGCAATTTGTTCCAATTTGACAAGTTTACTGAGAATCAGGTCCACTTTTGACGCGAAGTCTTCGGCCATATCTAAAACTGAAAGAATTACGTCGTTTTTTCCTTCGCTTGAGGCTGCACTACATTCGACGGCGAATGCTTCGTGGCAGTGTAAGTCGTCTTCTCCCTCCTTTAAACGCTTGGATTCCGGTGAATTTGTTTCTTTGGAGGACTGATCGCTACTACTGCTACTTAGCTTTGATTTTCTTTTCACAAACGAAAAGAATTCCATGCACAATTCGAAAAAAGAGAACTTTTGCTTGGGAGCTCAACTTCTTAGCTCCTCACCGTACCATGCTCGGCCCAATCTCATCGCATGTCAACATGGCTCTGGTAATGGAGCAAGAGATCCGTGTTAGTAGGTTTTGTGTAGACTTTGGTCTCAATATGAGGAGCTCTGTTAAGTAGTTGCATTCCAAGAAAAGGAAGCAGACCATTACTCTCTGTTTCCATGGTGAACTTCACTGAAGAGTGGCAATTGTTGAGAACTTGACTGAGAAAAGTAGCCGCTGATGTTATTTCAGGCATTATAGTTAATGTGTCATTAACGTATGCGATATAAACGAGGACTTCTGAAAACTATGCTTGACCTTGCATATCGCTTATCGTCGTGTTGGTCTTATTTTTCGGAAGAATGTGACCGTTTGAGGCAGTGTTCTCCCGGCTGAAATATCCACAACACCTTATCAACTCTACAGTCAGGTCGTTTGTTGCCTCGAAAGTTGAAGACCCGCAACCAAGACCTGCCCCAAAAAAGAACCCAACGGTCCGAATAGGCCTGCCCTTCAAAGACCAGGATTCGGCAGACTTAGTCCGCAAACAGCTGAAAGACCTGAGCCGTGAAGACCGACACAGTCATTCAACCGGTTTTTGTCAGCAATAAGATCCAGCGAGAGATAAAGGGCAAGAGAAGAAACCACCTATTGTTAACCAACAACGTGTAATTTATAAATTTCAATGTGACTCTTGCGATGCTAGTTATGTAGGCTATACTCTCAGGCACTTGCACCAAAGTGCGGCCGAACACACTAAACAGTCCTCTTCCATTGGCAAACACTTCATTAACGAATACTGTATTGTCCCGAAAGACCTTGACAGACATTTTCCCGTTCTCAAGAAGTGCACGAATAAGTTCGATTGTTTAGTGCATGAAATGCTGCTAATTAGAGCATTAACACCATTTCTCAATGTCCAGTCGGACTCAATTCAAGCAAAACTATTTGCGTGACATTGCATATTTAATTAAGAAGTATGTTAATCTTCAGCGAATAATTTTCTGACAGAGAGAGAGAGAGAGAGAGAGAGAGAGATTATGATTATGATTATGATTATGATTATGATATTTATTTCAACACGGAGTTTCTTCAATTACATAGAATTGGTTTCCGAGAACGCCGTGCATGCATTAAAATATCACACGTCAATTAAAATTACATGAATTACGGGTATACGAAAGCTAAAAAGAAGTATCTGAATTGATGTCATGGAGACCGAGTGAGCGTAAGGATTTTCTAAAGACCTCAAGAGACGGTTCTGCTTTAATCGTAGATGGGAGGGAATTCCATAGCTTAGCACCACGGTATGAAAATATTTTTTTCAAATTTTCGGTATTGGGTTTTTGGAGTGCTAAATTCAAGTTAGAGTCTCTGAGGTTGTAAGTAGTAGTGTCACGAACTAGGTGAAATGCTTCAGTGAGGTACTCAGGGGCTTTGTTGTGCATAATTTTGTGCATCATAATCGCAGTAAGATGGTGGCGACGGACTCCAAGAGTGTCCCACTGAAGCATTTTCAATATCTCGGCTGATCTGACATCCCATTCGCTTTGAGTGATGATCCGAGCTGCTCGGTTATGGAGTTTGTCAAATCTCTCTGAGAGGCCTTTGTTTAAACCTGCCCAAACTACATCACAATAATCAAATAATGGAAGAATCAAAGATTTGTAAATCATGATTAAAATATCTTTTGGGACAAACGGTCTAACCTGTTTTAAACCGGCAAGGCCTGTAGAAATCTTCTTTGCGATATGGTCTACGTGGTTCGACCATGACAAATGTTCGTCTTTATATACACCTAAAGATTTACTATAGTGTACCCTCTTTATCGGATCATCACCAAATTTGATTTGGAGAGGGAACGTCAGTTGGGCTGCTTTATATTTAGAGCAAACTAAAAGATACTCAGTCTTAAGTACGTTTAGACTTAATCTATTGGCGATAAGCCACTGTCCAATGCTTGTTAATTCGTTGTTGACCATGCTCTCTAGATCACTAAAGCAAGATGCCGTAATAGTTAAGTTTGTATCGTCAGCAAACATCCGTGCTTTTGAATAATATAGGGAACAAGGTAGATCGTTAATATAGATAAGAAATAGCAAAGGACCTAGTATTGAACCTTGGGGTACACCACAGGAAATAGGTTTGTCTTTCGATAGAAAACCGTCAAGTTCGCATCTTTGGTGTCGACCTGAAAGATATGATTTGAACCATGGAAGAGAATTATCGCCTACACCGAGGAACCGTAATTTTTCTAGTAAAATATTGTGGTCGATTGTGTCAAAAGCTTTAGCTAAGTCAAGAAAAACAACAGAGGTGATATGACCGTTGTCAATATTGAAGTACCATTGATTACAAGCGTCAAGCAAAGCCGTGGTAGTGGAGTGAAACGATCGAAATCCTGATTGGTATTTGTTCAACAAATTATTGTCCAAAAGATATGCGCAGAGTTGGTTATAAACAAGCTTTTCCATAACTTTAGAAATAGAAGACAAAATGGAAATTGGGCGATAGTTGTTAGGATTTGATTTACTGTTACCCTTATGAAGCGGAAAAATCTTCGCAACTTTCCAATCACTGGGGCACAGTTTACTCCCTCCACGAGGATGTCATTTTCTTTTGTCTTAGTGTGAGGCCCGTATGAAGAAACACAGAAGAAAAAATGAAACGTCAATTTGTAATACAATGGACTTTTTCAAAAACTCCATTTTAAAGATTTTATGAAATTTAGTTATTGTTATTGACAGTTACTGTTGTCATTCCAAAGGCATTTTAAGGGATCGTATCTCATAACATTTTTGACTGAATGGTAAACTGGTTCCGTTAAAGTTAATTCGATTCATGCTCCCTAGTTATTTGAAAAAGAAAAGCCGAAATTTACATAAACGTAGTCAAAAGATGAAACTAATGTTTTACAGACGAGAATTTGCAGTAACGAAGAGTGCTACAAAAGCTACATCCTTGGACAAAACCTGTGGGAAACTTGTCGTGCCATATTTTTAACATTTTCCCAGCGTTCACCTCCTTCTTTTATATATGGGAAGGTTTTGTAACTGAAAAAGCAGGTCAAGACAGTGGAACTTCGGTTTAACGAAGTACCAAGGGACTGGGGAAATTGGTTCGTTATATCGGGGGTTCGTTGTATCGAGGTCCTTTTCCATTTAAAAAGTCGGGCTGAAGAATATCGTTCGTTATAGCGAGGACTTTGTTATATTAAGGCTCGTTAAAGTCGAGATTCCACTGTAGACTAAGCCGGGATATATCATGGAAAGCTAAGAATTATTTATCAACTTCACAAAACCTTCAAAATGTTGCTGTATATGTTGTAGTTCAATTTTATCCTTGGTTCAATTTTTATTTTCTTTTGTTCTTGTGTATGGTAATGTCTGATAACGAGTACAAAACAAAGGAAAATATCAACTGTACAAGGGATAAAATTGAAGCACAACAACATATACACTAAAAGCATCTGTAATTTTACATTTTATACGGGTTGATTTTTTTTTTAAATAAAATTATCAATAGGTCATGGCATTGAGAATACTGAAAAATACCATTTCCAATCCTTTAGATTTCAAAATTTTCTGAGGGAAGATTCCCCCTGACCCCCCTACAAACTCGTTTTCAAGCCCCCAAGTTGAAAATATGCTCCCCCGTCCCTGCTTATTTACAGCTAGCAAAGTATGGATGTTTTTTTCTTTTCTTTTTTATTTTTACACTTCATTGACAAACCAATACATTACAATAGGAAAAACCGACAACCAAAACCCAATACAAAAATTAAAGGCTCCTTTGAGCCAACTCATTCATGCATATAGCTAAATACAGCGCCGGAAATCTTGCCTTAACGAAAGCTTTTACCCCGACAGAAACACGAGCATAATTTAGAACGATGTAGTAAAACTTCTCCTGGATATAGCTCGTAAAGCCTTTCATTAGGTTGAATGCCCAACAGAAACACCAGTGTAACCGGCTGACGAATGAATCGTCAACAACACGTGTCGTGGCCCCACCGCGTAACAAGCATAAAGATTGTTATCAAAATGTCTTGTAAAATCAAGTACTATTTGTGTTGTGGAACACAGAACAAAGTCAATCAAATGTCGGCTTCATTCAAAAATCATGAAATATAGTGGCCAACAAACTTTTACCCAGGCTTTCGAAGGAAATTAAACATAACGAGCTCAGTAAAACATAAGCTTAAATGCTTTTGTGACATGAGATCCTGAACACATCTTGGCATGGTCAACATTGCCTACAAATGAGAACCAAAATCTTGTTATCCTGCGTCGTAGACAGTGCAAACCATCGGTAATTTTCACCTAGGTTTTGAATGACAAGTTCAGCTGCACCACAATCTAGACCTTGTTTACATCATTTTCACACTCTTTTCTAGTTGCATGCCCTTAACTAAACCGAATCAACACTAAATTACGGCCGAAAAAAATATTTGGGTCGACAAGAACTGCAATATTTGGGATTATCGTGGGTTCAGTAGCGACTGGTGGTTTTCACTGCAACTGATAAACAGGGAGATGCGACATGCACTCAAAGGTTTGAAAGAGGATGACTCCATCATGATTCTTCCAGCAGATAAAGGTCGTGCCAGTGTAGTGCTAGATAAAAACACCTATCACGATAAGATGAAGGCACTGGTCCATACCGACTTCTTAAGAAGGACTCAATGGACCGCTTAAGCCGAAAGTTGACTGAAAAAATTCTGAGCCTGAAGCGAGGTGGACACCTGACAGATTCTGTGTATAACAAGATCAGGCTCAAGCATAAGCAACCGCCTAGAATTCATGGCCTTCCCAAGATACTCAAGGCCAACACACTACTGAGACCTATAGTCTAGTGTGTGAACACCTTTGCTTGTGATCTGTCTTCCTACCTAGACGATGTATTATCTCCCCTAACAGGGAACTCGAGTACACAGTTGACAACTCAGCTCATTTTGTGTCCATTGTGAACGGTGAAAGGGTAATAGAAAACGAGATCATGGTGTCTTTCGACGTAGAGTCTCTGTTCACGAACGTTCCAATCGAAGGAGCAGTACCGGACTGCACTGCGAAAACTAGAAGGTGACCGTAACTTGCCAACCGCACGACTCTAACATCTACGCAGATTGCAGACCTCTTGAGTTTCCTTCCAAGATCCACATACTTCCGGTATGATGGACTGATTTACGAACAGCAAGAAGGAGCAGCCATGGGTAGGCCAGTATCCGCGGTGATAGCTAACCTCTACATGGATGGTTTTGAGGAGCAAGCTTTGACATCCACGCCCTGTACACCTAAGATCTGGAAACGCTATGTGGATGACACCTTTACCATCTTAAATCGTGACAAAGTTGACTCTTTCTTACAACACCTCAATAGTCAACAGCCGACGATCCGTTTCACAATGGAAACTGAGAATGACAACTCAATTCCCTTCCTTGATACGTTGATCATTAAGGATTCGGATGGATACCTCTCTACCAGTGTTTACAGAAAGCCTTGCGTACCAGCGAAATCTCCGTGGTAACCCCTTATGTGGAGTAGCCAAGTCGATTTGACCTCCTACCCTCCGGAAATTGCAATAAAAAAAAAAAGGCGACCAAATCGCTGGTAGAGAAAGAGTTAATGTATTTTTCATGCTGTTTTTTACATTAGAGCATGCGCAAAGGAGTGTTGCAGAAGAAAAAATGGCGGCTTGGCGGGCCAAACTCAACGAAGGGGACATATGTACTTCCTGTTTCGGCCGAAAAAAGTTCGGTGTCTGAATCAATTCAGCCAGGATAAATTGATTTAGGTCGGCCTATCGTTGAATTCGATTTGGCTCGGCTGAAGTACGGCCTCTGAACCGGGCCTAAGACTTTATATGATATGTCATCACCTACAGTGCTTGACCAAATATCACTCACAACACAAGTATCTTCTTGTTTCATTTCCGAACCAGAAAACAAATTGTCAGGCGGAGCAAGAGCATCACTAACAATCTTAACTTGCTTCTCGCTTGGCTTTTGGTAACGAAATGAAGAATCTGATGTATGACCTGTGCGTTCCCTTGTCTGCTTTTCATTCACACCATTGCGAAAAAGCCTTGTGGTGCACTTTATACGTAAACAATGGGCGGTGTTCCTTTTAATGCCTTCCTTGTTACATAACTTATCAGGGAGTATTTTACTCAGCGTATTTACGCCTATAGCCATCTTTTTATAAGCAAAAGACCCATCTCTCGCCGGCCGAAGATGAAATGCTTCAATACTACTGGCACAAATTTGAATCTTGTCTAAGTACAAACGAAACAAACTTTGAATGCAACGCGAATGAGTGACTCCAGTTTCATGACACATATGCTTTATTCGACTCTTATTAACCTTGCACTACGTTTTGAATCCACAAGAGACCTCCCTGAAAGGTTTTGGAAATACTTTTATCGAAAATAATGAAATTTCCTTTCAGAACAATATTGGAAAATCTCAAAAGCCTTTGCTCGTCAGCTCTTAACCCAAACAGCTTCCCACAATAAAAGTAAATTGTGCAAAAACACTCAGATGACGGATCTCCCAGCAGCCCTTTCTGCCAAAACAACTCTTCCCTCTCCATTATTATCTCTTCTCTATCTTCTTTCTTCGTCTTCAAATCCACCACATTCTTTGTTGAATCACGCATTTCACCATCAAGATCTTTGTGAAACAGCCTAAACCTGCAATAATAACACTGACATGTGAGAAACGTCTCAAGGGAGAAAAATAAATCTCGATTGCAACGTCTTCTAACCTGTTATCTTCTATGACCAAGGGATCGAATCCATAGATGTTGCTCAAATAACGCTTGAAACCGCAAATTAACCCATACAAAGTTCGAGCCGGGTATCTCTGCCCACTTCGATTGCATACTTCTTCAACAAATCGACTCAACCACGGACTCAAACTTTCACCATTCATCTCTTTGAGTGGAGTGCTCAAATCTTGAATTTTTGTCACGTCAAGCTCGGGACAACTTGACAGTTGTTTGAGCTAACCGGTCTTAGTGGTAGAGCACCGGACTACCGTGCGGGAGGTCGCGGGTTCAAACCCCGGCCGGACCAACACTCAGGGTCTTTAAATAATTGAGGAGAAAGTGCTGCTTTTGTAATGACATCTACAAACGGTTAGACTTTCTAGTCTTCTCGGATAAGGACGATAAACCGTAGGCCCCGTCTCACAACTCTTCATAATTCTCTGATTCTGTGGGACGTAAAAGAACCACTAGGGACGTAACAAAACTCTGGCAGTGACCACCCCTAGTGTCTGTCTTAATTTGATATTACGGGGGCACTCATAACTCAACTTCATGAATTGAAAACTGCGTTATAAGCAGTCTGGTAAAGTCCCCCGGCCAGTGTTGTAAACCGCCATGAGACTATGTGATATGAGCGGTATATAAATACACATTACATTACATACATTACATTACATCACAAAACATTACGTTTGGGTGTTTTGTCTGTTCGGCTGCGTTACCAATGTTCAAACACTTTCAAAGCCCACTTGGTGTTATGTTTGGTATTTTTAGGAACCGTGCTCTCCAAAAGAATGCATTCTTCCTCCTCCGTTGTTGTCGCTCTGAAACGACACACACCCTTTTCTTCGCCCATGCCTGTATTTGCACCACACTGAAAAGTTTTAGATCTATTGAAAATGTTTTAACAAAAATTAACAATAACAATCTTTCTCCAAAAATCAACGATTACGAACAATGACAGTTTCACAAGTAACACTAATATATGCGTCATCTGATCTACGCTTTTCTCTCACATCAAAGTCAAATTATTCATTCCACAAGGAGTTTAAAATATTCGCGCGAGAACTAGTGTTGCAGCTGCTTGGTCACATGCATGCTTTTCTATAACACATCAACGATACTTGTGAAAAATCTTCATTTCACAAGTTGTTTACAATATTCGCGTCATACAACACAACACTGCCGCTCATATTGTAAACATTACTCACCACATATCCCCATGGCGGTGCCTGGCACAGCAAACAGTTTATAACAAAGATGTGCAAATATTGTATTGACTTGCTTCGCGTTGATAGGCTGATATGAATCACCTAGCGTTTTATAACTTTCTGTATCTCCCTCGACGCTCACTCCACGAACAGCCGGATAGCCTACAGTTTCAGCAAGCTGGTGAGTAAGTTTACCTCTTTAAGCTCGATACGAGATAAATGTCTTTCTTTCCCGTGAAGCTTGAGATAAATTACCAACACTTATTTTATGTTTGTGCTAGGCCAACGGCTCTCGCTGCTGGTCTTCGAGTTGGTAAATAATTTGATCCAAAATTTTGAAGTATTCAAAGCATTTCAGGTGTAAAGTCACAACTAAATGTATCGCAAACTAAAACATCATGGAGTGTCGTTATGCAAGGTAGAGAACTCGCTTCATGCCGCTTGGTTTTAAATACCTGTAGTAATGTTAGGTGAAACTGGTGCTCGGATTGGCACGGCAAGCGCGCCAAAATTGTTTACTCAGTCAAATCATTTATTAGGTATAAGGTAAACACAAATTACCACTTAGAAGGTGGCTATGAAAGGTGGGGATCTCGACGTTAGTTTTTCATGGGACTTAGCTTCGACTAGCGATAGTGCACTAGTGTTACGTGAAACGGCTTCCGTTACCAACAGAAGGCCTCGTACTCTCGGACTGGCACCAAATGCGCGCCAAATTATTTAGTACTTAAAGGACTTAAAGCATTTATGAAACGTTAGAACTAAGTATATTTGTAAAGTAAACGATCATTGCATCTTGTGAAACGTCGCTTACAAGGCGGGGGAACTGGTTGCTTGTTGAAAGCTTTCCCTGGCGGATGTATTTGATGTTCATTTGTTGCTTTGGCGCGATACAGGTTTAGGAAAGCTACCAGATCCTCCAATAAGCTGGAAAAGTCATTAATTACATTATTAAGGTGGTACTGCTGCTATAACAGGCTGTAAGACATTCAAGGCTAACTTCATAAAATGGCACAACAGATGCCTCATTTCGGCGGACTAACTCGCGAAAAAGAGCGGCAAAATTAATTATGCTACAAAAAATGTAAAGGCGCCGAGAACGCCGGGTATCTCTGCCCGCTAATAAAAGAATAAAATGAAAAATTTCAATTTGACCGCCAAATATTGCACCTTGATTAGCCAGATAGCTCAGTAAAACCACGGCAAGTTTACCATTTGTGTCTTCAAAGTTAAGTTACGTTGTATGGGAGCGCATTTTCGTTAGCAAGTTGTCTGACAAATATATTAATAATACTTTCTTGTTATTGTGAAGTGTCAACAATTCTTTCCAGTGTTTCCAAGGACTTCAATTGTGAACTATTTTGAAACAAGCGCAATTATAGTGAACGAAAAAGTAGACGAAATTTGGCCAAGCAGACGGATATGAATTTTTTGTCGACCGCAAATTTTCCAGCCTCAAATTTTGACCGCCAAAGCATCAGTTGTTGCCATAGGACTATAGTCGGAGCAATAGTTTTTAAAATGAATTCCGCCTAAATCAGTCGCGCAACATCAGTCGGCTTAACTGAGTTAATAAAATGATCCAGCTTGGCAACTCCTCAAACCTTTTGACTTCAGCTGTAGTCGCAAGAGTCAAGAGTCAAGTCAAGTTGTACCTTGTGTCTAAAGTTTGCAAGCACACAGACCTATAAACACGCTATAAATAAAACCTTAGTAGATTAGGAAGCAAACTTTCGTACGTGGTATTCAAACTTGGCCATATGCCATTTCATTCAGAATTTATCCTGTTGTCGGAATAAGATAAATGAAAGCAGTGTTCTCTTTGCTATACACATTTAATCGAGCCTGATTGGTGGCATACATAATATCAGAAACCCTTCGAGAAAACTGATTAATGATACTCGAAGAATCATTTGCTTTTTTATAACGGAAATTCTATTCTCTTTTTTCCATTTCTCTTCCCCCGTAAAATGGACCCCGAGAAAAGCCTCCTGGTCTGTTTAGTGTATAAAGTACTAAATCCCGCAAATAACAAAACAGATTTCTGAATAATGGAAAGTGACAAGCCGAACAAGATTCCCATAGTCTACGTCTAAAAGAAAACGCCCGTTATTATTCGTTGCATCAATCTGCGCTGATATAGAACTTTCTATATATAGCCTTACGGCAATTTTATTTTGGATAATAATCTTTGGGTATTATTAAGCGGCGTTTGTGTGCCACTTTGAGCTGGTGTGTCACCGCAGACTTAATTTGCCAATTTTTGTCGGCAAACCCGCGGAAAGGCAAAGTGGAAGAAGTCAAATCTTTCTGTGGGCTGAACGAGTGCCAAACAAAAAATTGCTCAAACATATAAATCCCCAAAAAGCTATAGAGCAACAAGTTTCAAAGTTAATTCCAAGCATTGCACAACATCGAGAAGCTCAAAAGCTTTGAAATGCGCAGAGCAGAACGAGGGAGGAGAAAGATCTTTGATTGCGCCGAAATGTGCACCAAGCAGTTCATTAGGCCCTGATTTTTCAAACGCATTAAATCCCAACGGATTACAGAACAATAGTTTTCAAAGCTAATGCCAAGCTTTGCACAACATCACACAGCAAAATCAATGAGTCACAAAAGTGAGTTGAGCAAAAGTGAGTGGACTCTTCAACTCGCGAGGCATTTTGACACGCAAAATGTTGGAAACGCGAAGCGCTACCAAAATGTATTCCGCCCGGAACTAAACGTTTATAACTCAGTGCTCCCTTATTTTAGTTTGCTTCATAACATACTCTTCCAGTTTATTCAGAGTTGATTTTGTGTTCGAAGTAGACTGAATAGCATTAACTCTATTGTCTTATATGATACAATTGAAATCCAATGCGCGTGAAATCACCAAAAGGCACCAGAAGAATAATTTTCATATTTGGGGCCAAGCATCGCACAACATCAAGAAGCTACGTGACTGAGTCGTAATTTTTTTTTTTTAATATCAACTATGCCGTGGCGTAGGAATGACGTTCAAAAGCTTGGAAATGCGCAGAGCGAAAAGTGGGAGGAGAAAGATCTTTGCTTGCGCTAAATGAGCGCCAAGCAATTTATAAGAACCACTTTTTCAAACGCGTTAAATCCCCAAAAGACTACACAACGATACTTTTCAAAGTTCAGTAATGCCAAGCTTTGCACGACATCATGCAGCTAATTCAATGAGTCACAAAAGTGAGTGAACTTTTCAACTTTCAGAGAAGTTTTGACCATGGCGAAAAGTTTGGAAATGCGCAGCGCAAGTCGCTAATGGGCTCTGAACCAAACCTTTATCAATAAAGGCTTCAGTGTTCCCTAATATCCTACTGCACTTCACAATAAAATTATTATACCCCGTCAGTTCATTCAGAGTTGATTTGGTTTTTGGAGTAGACTGTATAGAATTCTATTGTTTAATACGAATCGTTGATTAAAGACACTGTAAATTCTAGATGATGAATCACGTCTTTTATTTGATATCGCAGAGCTCCACACGAATTTTTTTCAGTACCTCAGTTCACGCAGGGCATTGATCCACAAACAAGTTCAGCATGCAACGCACGCAAGGCCCACGAAAGTTCTGTTGAACTGCCAATAACATAACAGATCTCTAAGACTTAGAACGTGACTGGTCAAACAAACCATTTCGGCTTTGCCAAGTGGGAGGAGGAAAACGTTCCTATTAACGCCGACCGTGACAACGCCAAGACAATAAGCTCAACAGACAAAAACAATTGTTCGACTGCGAGTGTGTTTATTAACCTGGTTCTTGATTTGTGCATTTTGGTGAATTTCTGTGAAGTCGTCCTGAAGAGCAGCAACGTAAAATTTCTAAATTTAGTGATCGATTCTTAAGATAGTAGCCTTACAGTATGCCGTACCTCTAATGATTACTGAGTAATCATTAACATTATCACTATATTATCAGTTTTTGATGACGATGATGATGATCTTTTCAATTGCAGATCGATCAACAAGTGGAAACGATGTATCTGGGAATCCTTGTGCTCTCTTGTGTTGTGTTCGGCTTGGTCCACGTAAACGGAAGTA
This sequence comes from Pachyseris speciosa, assembly GCA_016490735.1. NCBI lineage: Eukaryota > Metazoa > Cnidaria > Anthozoa > Scleractinia > Pachyseridae > Pachyseris > Pachyseris speciosa. The sequence goes on along the minus strand of JAEMWC010000974.1, from coordinate 144,659 downwards.
AGAAACATAACTTTGAATCTGCAGGCAATAAGATGACAGTCTGCCCAATCTTAATGTTTCGCTGGTGACTGGTGATGTTTTAAGATAGGTTTCTAAAGGGGCGTAAGAGTTATATCCGGTGACAGAAAAATATGAATAATAATCCCACAGAACGAAATCTTGTCCTGGGTTACTCACGAATTAGTGCACTTAAATCAGTTAAATCCATTTAAAGGTGCTACATAACACAACACCGCTAAAAATTTAGCTTGTCCATTTACTCCAAGGCCAGGCATGCGTGGTCGATGTACAACAATGACTAATGCAACAGTCAAGGCAAGCTATATGTGCATGAACGTAACCATATATTGCAGTACTGGAAAGGAAATCAAGCTGCTATAGTCTAAAAGAAAACAATAATTGCACTAGTTTGATAACAGTTTGTTTCGTAGATCAAAACACGAGAAAGTAAGCTTAACAAACTGTACTCATGTACATGTATTAATAAAATTATCATTACATTTTATTCATTCTATAATGGGCCCTTTGCAGCTGGTCAGTCACGTGGTACAAAAATGCCATGCTGGAGAGCAAGCGACGCACTGGGACAAGACAAACAAAGAAAATTACCATTTTAAATGATGTAAGCTCTGTGTTTGTCATGTCCCAGTGCGTTGCTTGCTCTCCGACATGGCGTTTTTGTACCACGTGACTAACCAGCTGTAAAGGGTCCATTAACTCAGTAAATAGGAACTGTTTAATATTCGGGATTCTCTGAATAGCTATTTTATCATAAAAAACATTCTAATTAATGAATACTTGGGGCAACGAAACAGAAGGTGGATTTCATCTTCGATATCATTAATTTCACAAAGATTGCAGAGTCTTTCACATCTGTGGATGTTACCATATCTATAAAATTTTAGTTTTTGTGAATGCTGAGGAGTTTTTTTCCAATGATCAATGACGTGCACATAAGTTTGACTGTATTGAATTCGATTGGGTTCTATAATGTACTGACTGTTATGCTTATCTCGAGCAGTTGAATTAAGTTGAGTTCGATCGAATTTTATCAAGGTTTTATCATTAGGTTAGCCCGGAACGGCCCGGGACTAATGATGAACCAAGAAAATTATCACCTCCCTCAGTTGTACGCTAAGTTGACCGAAAACTGCACTGGGATCGCAGAGGCCGTAGGTTCGACTTCCACATAAGCCTGATTTTTTCGGGCTTTCTTTTGGTTTGAGTTCTTCTAAACCAGAGTTCACAACTGTAATGATCTCTCTCATCTTTAGTCACACGAATATAGAAGATGTTCTGATCGTTGTATGTTCCTTGCAGAAACAATTCAGTGTCCTGTTTGTTCCGGCTGGGGAAATGATTCATTAACCTCCTGTGATAGCAACATCGTATATAAAAGCTGCACCTACGAAGAGCCGATATGCCTGATATCTAAGCATGTGTTTTCCTCACACGCGAGAGTCAACCGCCTGTGTTCTAGCATGGAATTATACGATGGTTTTGTGAATTACTGCAAGACTTCAGGACGTCGTAACTGTCCAGAAATCCTGAGAGGATATTGCACAGAATCCAGGTGCAATGCTACTCTACCAGGTGGGGAATGTTTTGTTTTATTTCTCAACCACAATAGGCTCTTGGAACGCTTGTCCTGTCTTCAATGTTATGAAACAAACAAACATAAAACGACCATTAAAAACGTTTCCTCCTCCCTTAAAAACATAAATTTAATTTAATATTATTTCACTGAGAAATGTGAATCCAATTACAAATCCTGGCAAACTATATTTGCTTGGAAATCTTCGGTAAAGCTTGAATTGATTACCGAAGGAACATCTACGACCTCATTTACAATCAAAGAAACGTTTTAGGCATTTTCGGGAAAGGAGGGCTGTATCAAAGCTTTAGCGATTTCACGCAAACAGAGTCTCGGTATTTAAAGAAAATTTCATTTTGAAGTTTTATTTTTAGATTTCAATAGCACAGTTCCTTTTCCGTCTTTGCCAATTGACAACGAAAACAAATTGTTTCAGTTCCCAAGCATACATTTCTTTGAAAAACGTGAGGGGGAGTACAGGACAATGGGAGCCCGGAAGAATAGGGGACCGGATGGGTATGGCAATCAGGAGCTCTAAAAAGGCGTAGGGAGGGAAAGATAAAATTCATCGGGGACGGGAGTAAGACGGAAAGGGGCGAGAATCGAGACGAGGGAAGAAACCGGTCCAGGAGAATGGAAAGCAGGCTTTTTATGCCATCTCAAAATACCCTGACAGGGCCCTTTGATATGTCATGGATGGCCGGCCATACCCAGGGATCGTGATATGCCGACACAACCGAGAGCAGAGTTGCATAACTACATAGAAGTAATGGTAAATATCCATTTCTCGTCATTCTCTGAGTTTATAATTCAAGGTATTTTTTTTTACGCAAAACTAGGGAAACCATTTTCGTGCCCATTTTGCACAGTCTATGACGCTGAAAACAAAGCTGATGGCATGACGAAATGTGACGCAGCAGTGGAAGACAGGGCATGTCTCTCGTCTGTGAAAGATCCAGTTTGTTCAACTTACAGTGAAGATGAGGTTTTCAAACGGAAGTGCATGTCCAAAGCTCGCTACGAGACGTTTGCTGCCGATTGTAAACTAAGTGATAACTGTTTCATGGCCATGTGTAAAGAATCTGGATGCACAGCTTCAGGTGATGTCAAGATTCTTTCGGTTGTTTCATTTTATTTCAAGGGATTCTAAATCACAATGATAAAAACGCATTAAGCTTTATTCTTAAGCCCAATCAGTAACTTGCAGTTTGGTCGGATCCATGTCAGTTTTCAAAACAACAACAACAAAACAAATTTATATCGTTAAATTACCCAAAAACAGCAAGTAATGCAGCTCCATACCCTATCTATTTGATTCAATTTCTTTGTCCATAGAATGTTATTTTCTAAATAGTTCAGGAGTTGTCCTGTGTGCAATTTTCACCAGGTTCTAATAAATCGACAGAAAACGAAGTAGCGCGGAAAGGTTGATGTTTCTTTTTCGTTACATTCCCCGAAACAGCATCGTTATCGTTATCATCATCATTATCGTTGTTGTTGTTGTTGTTGTGATCACGTAAAAACAAGTGATGTTTCTCAAGTCTCACAGGGTCTTCTTATGCAAGATACATGCATCATTTTTGGAGTGCCTTCATAATAATCAGTAATTCATGACGTTCGAATTCTAGTCACGGAGTCTCATCGTCAAAACTTTGCCAGGCAAGGATTACCACGTTTAACAAAAAGAACAAATTATTGACGAAATAGCTCATATGATAACAACTGGTTAATTACATATACTGCGAAAAAAAAAAAAAAAAGGAAAAAAGAACGGAGACTCTGAAATTGTCTTTAGACCCTCCTCCTCACCCGCAAGGGAAATTGAGCCTAAGCGCTTTGGGACGAAGAACGCCGTAACCACATTTACCACCTATAAATATATAGCACGATTTGATAGCCTCACCCTTAACCGTTCAATCAATTTTAACGGTTTTATTGTATTATTGCAGTATAAAGCACGTCTGGATCCAGCAGTGGAATCAAAGAAAGCTCAACACCCAAATGAGGGATTCAGTACGTGGGAACGCGTGTAGCATCTGAATCTTTTGTTTTTGTTGTATGGAACTATTACCTCATAGTTGTTTTTAATCGAGTTTATTGCAAATAAATGAAATGTAGCGTTCAAAGTGTCTCTGTTGTTTTGCAGATTTGGTTTTGTTGCCATTTCTTGCTGGTAATCAGCTGGGCCCGAGTTTTTAAAGCCGATTAACGCCAAGCCGTGATTGAAACGCAGCCAAGGTTTCCATCTCGGTTGTAAAGTGAGGTTGTTTAAATTGAGGGAAAGAATAAATTGAGTTAAACTTGACGGGCAACAGTCTTGGTAAAATCTGTCAGAAACAATTATTATTGAATTCAATTTCCGTGTTTGTCGGGAGTCAAACATCACTCTAACCCCGGGTTAGCGTAGTCCACTTTCAACAAATGGCCTCAATATTTAAGATTAGTATTTCCTGGCGGCAGTGATAATTTCAGAACCCAAGTTTCGATAAACTTAGCCCAGTTTCTATGCTTGGGTCTTAAAATAAACTATACAACTATCTAAATTGTGATCTTCCTCGAATATTGAATGGTCTCTATTTTTCGCAAATGGCTGTCGTTTCCTTTCCGCTGATATACCTCAGAGATCTCCTGGGGCGGTGCTACTTTCGCTTACAAGCTAGATTGTGCTAAGTAGGAGAGGAGGATGTGACTTCGGTTCGGTAATCAGTTGTGATCGATAAACTTGGGGAGACAGTGTATGCTAGAACATGACGGCAAAGACAGCTGAATCAAAGCAGAATATCTTACGAAAAAACTGATTGACTTGCTCCATTCGGCCAAGAATAGAGGACGTAATTGAGGGTCGCGATATCAGTGCTGTAGGTGCGGTGTTCTTCTTGCGAAAGGCTTTAAAATGCAAGTCAGTCGAGCAAGCTTTGTTCCCAATCCAAGAAGATCTATTCCAGGAGAAACCGAAAATTCCTCTCAAACCCTGGAGATTCTCTGAGAATCGGGATACTAGGGAAAATTTACGGGAAACATGAAATAATCCTAAGACACCAGGAAAAAAAGATCGGAAAATTGGAAATCCTAAACAAAATGTCACCGAAAAAATCGTGAAGATATAATAAATTTCAGGAAGGACTAAATTTATTCAAGGTATTGCTCAAACAGCGATTCATGAAGCCGTCATACCCATTTCAAGCCTTTGGGAGTGAGTCAAATTGGAAATTATCGCAGTAAGTATCAAGAAATGGCTCATTGCAGTGGGTCACTTAATTCGTCACCAAACAAAAGCCTTTTGTTGTTTAAAGAGGGTCAGTTTCTAAAAAAAAGAATACTTTAGTGCTGCGTCGGTGAGGGAGTGAAAAATGAAAATTTGGTTCGTCAACGGACTTGGCGATGTAAATTGACCAACGTGTACCCAAGGATTTAAAAAGCTGGTATTTAAAAAGCTCAGATCTAGAGCGAATCGAGACATGGAATTGTGGGTTGTGTGTGGTTTATATACAGAAGATAGAGCTATGCTCTTGGGAGTGTGATAAACTGAAAACAGGAATAAATTAATCGAGTGAAAAGCGTTCCTTGATCCCATGGTGATTAAGACCCCATCCACACAAATGCGTTTTTTAAACTATTCTTTTTCGGTGTCATCGTAAACGCCGCATCGATCTATCCGCTTACACACTACCGTTTTCGTAGCGTTTTCAATTGTCCACACTAAAACGATCCAAAACGCTGAATGACATCTTGTGACGTAGGTTAAACGATATGCGCATGCTCGAAAGAGACGCGACTGCGATATTCGGTATTTCCTGGCCGAATCCAAAATCTTCTTGGCCTTGAATATGATGTCCCTGCTCCAATCCTTGAAGGGAAGATCTTGTAAAACCCAATATCCTAACAAAATGTTATTCTTCTATGAGAAATGAACGTAAGGCTGAATAGAGCAAAGTTTAGCTCCAAACAAGCCACCAAAATTGCTAGTAGCATCGTGAAAAGCATGTTTTCATCCGCCATGTTTGATTTAGAAAGGACGTGAAGCCTGGGTATAATTCACGTGGTGCGGATAATGTAAGCGTTTTAATTTCGATGCGTTTTCGACTGTCCGTACTAAAACGATATTTGGGACATATGTATGCGTTTCCATTTTGATCCGCTTTCGGCAGCGTTTTCAAATTGTTGCGTTTTCGATGAAAAGGGTGAGCGTTTTAGAGTTAACGGAAGGTAGGTTTTTCAAACGAAAAACGCATTAGTGTGGACGGGGCCTAAGGGTACCGATTTGAAAGATTAATTTTTTGCTCTAGATTTTACGGTTTTCTCTGGTACCCTGATGTAGGGAAAGGCCGCAGATCGACAAGTGTTGTTTTGAATGGTTAGGGAGATTAAAAAATTAAATGCCTGGCGACCTTTGTTATCTAACTCAACATCGAGTAGGCGTTCTCCGAATCGGTCACCTAGTCGTCTTCCTGTTTCGCCGGTGTACAACTTTCTGCATAATGTGAGGTTATGCAATGAATAACATTTGCGGAAACACACGTGGAACGATCAGTGATCTTAAGAGATTGCTTGCTTACTTTGTCAGCGTTTTGAATGAACGGAAAGTTTTGCATCGCGAGCACCCGCATTTAATTCATTACCATTACCAAGGTGCCAGCTTGCTCATTTGTTTTGAATGCTTTCCTGACTAGAAAATTACCTACATTTCTGTCACATTTGAATGAAATCAGTAGTGGCTGCGAAAAGATTTCACAAGTTTCGGGATCATTTTGCAGTATTTTAAAGTTACAAGAATAATGAGTTTTACTGGGTCATTATGAGGGGATGGAATTCTGTTATTCTTTTCCTTTTGTGACGTTTGTAGTGCGGACTATTTGTGACGCGTTGTTCCTTCGTTAGAAGCAACGGTCAATAAAGAGCTCGCCAGTGTACGTAATTGGTTAATGGCAAACAAATTATCTCTCAACACAAAGAAATCAAATTTTGTAATTTTTCGGCCATATCAGAAGCGAATGGACTACGACGTAACCATAAAACTCTTTGACCACGGTTTAAATTCCTTAATTCTTCTAGAGAGGAAGAACTATGTTAAATACCTTGGTATTCTTTTTGACTCAGACTTCACTTGGAAGCATCATACATTCAAAGATCGGCAAATCTCGTGGAATTCTTTCAAGATTGAGACACTTTGTTCCCATTGATACTTTACCAAGTACATATCGATCTTTGATTCAGCTCTATATATGGTATTGCTGTGTAGGGCCAAGCTGTTCAAACAAACTTAGACAAACTACTAATCTTGTAAAAACGCGCTCTCGTTTAATTCACTTTGTTCCATACAGATTTCATGCGATCCCGCTACTCAACCATTATAATATCTTCCCGCTGAACTTTCAATACTGCAAGTCAGTTTGCACTATAATGCATGACGTTCTAACAATTTTTTACCGGCAAACATTTATAAACCTATTTCTTCATCCTACACAAGTGCATAGCTATGACACTAAGTTTTCAGAGAGTGGTAGTCTTAACATTAAATATTCCAGGACAAATCAGTGAAGGCATTCATTTTCTAGATTTGGTACAAGAATTTGGTACAGTATTCAGCTCAAAGTATCGAGAACTCCCTAAACACAAATTTGAGGCTTCTTTGGATCAACTCCTTTTACATATTTTGAAACTGGAGGATACTTCCGGTTGACTCACCTACTTTAATTAATGAAGTAAGCAAAATGACAAGAAATGTAAAATAAGCTTGTAATTTTGTAATGTTGAATTGTAATAACTCTAGTTCGTCTCTTTGCATCGTTTATATAATCTATTTTCCTTCTCCTTTCCTTTTCTTAAAATCTTCCTACTGAATTACCTTATATTTTCCTCTGCCCGCCTCAACTAGCCAAGATATATGAGAGCAGAGGAAGTTGGTATGTGTGTCTATGTGTGTTTATGTTTTTAAGTTCAGCTTTTTAACTTTTGTAGACATCAATAGCCATTGACTTGACTTGAAACAACCCCACAATTGCTAGTGCCACAACTCGGTCCCAGTGTTTTCCAAAGTGAAGTGTTGTCTCCCGCGCTTGGCTTCTCCTCCCGCAAAACAATTTTAGCGCGCTAGCGCGTTTCGCCGCTTCCTTTGCTATCCGTTAGAAACATTTCGGACTACTCGTTGTCGAAATTAAATATTCAAATTTCCTCTCGAAACTCTACGGTAGATCTTTATATCATTGCAGATTTTCCGGCGTTGTACAAGAGAACTTCGCACATGAAACATTATTTAGCGCCCTCATACAGATCAAATTCCTCTTAATCGCATTCAAAACTTTCCACTTATAAACATCTCTCAAAAAGTCGCCTACCCAAGTAATCCCATGCATGGCGGTGCTTGTCATAGCAAGCAGTTTGTAACAAAGATATGCAAACGGTCAATTTATTTGCTTCGCCGTGATAGGTTGAAATGTGTTTGTTTGGTTGTTTGTTTGTTTTTTTCGTTAGTTTGTTTTCTCATTATTTATAACCATGGACTCATTTAGTGTGAAATTATGTGGCTATCTGATTTATCAATCTGACCGGAAGTGGATGTATGTACCGAGAGAGCCCGCTTGGAAGTCTACATGACAATTACATACAGTACAAGTGAATGCTAAGTTACAGCTGACAATTTTTGTGCTTTTGCTGAATGCTGTTCTTCTTTATTGTTGCTACAGGAAGGTTCCTCGCTCGCAGTCATACCAAGATGTAAATGGCACAGCTGTTGATTCCCAAAACACAAGATTACTGTTGCAGGAAAAAGAGCAAGCACTGCTCGCCTCCCAAGAAACAATACAGGTATGTCTCCTTTTCTTTCTGTTTTTGAAACTGTTAGCCTGTTTGGCAGGCGCCGTTCCCCCCTTCCCTTTCCCTTTCTAGCACCTGCCACGCAGGCTAGAAACTGTGGGTGTTTGCCATTCCAAGAAGAAACCGGTGAGTAATGGGAACAGCAGTTTACTGTCGTGCTCAATTCTCCTAATATGTCAGAGACTGGAGATGGCAGAGATGACAAATGGAATGCAATTTTCCGGCGTTTCGTTCCAAACAGGCAAAGGTACCCCGAGAATTTCGCTTGCTTTTTGTCTCTTGTGTTGTAATACACGGGGCGCGAGTTGGAACGGCGCGATTGAGAGGCCGCCAAAGAGAAGGAGAAAAGAAAGGCGGCTGACTAAAATGGCTACAAGAATCGCGCGTGGGGTGCGAAAAGAAAGCGCGTAGAAGAAAATCAGGCTTATTTCGTCTCACAACTTTCCTTTTGCAAGCGCTCAAGCTGCGTTCTTGACTGCAATGGTCTTCCACTGTACAGTCATTTATATTTGGATTTTACGAAAATTATTCATGAATTCTGAGATTCGCTCAGTGATAGTGGTCACTCACATTTAGCCTAACCTTTTTGTCCTCCGCAGATTCTAAATGTCAAAATTCGAAGACTCGAGCACTTGCTGCACATAAAGGATTTAAGAATAGACGACTTGACAAAGAGACTTCAGCAGGCAACGCAACCACCCCCTCGACAGTTGCCGCCGCAGCAACATCCCCCGCAGCCCCCCGCTGTTGATCCATCACTTCCTGCCATGCAGATGCATCATCAGAATCCACTTCCGCCTGTTCATCATACATCATATCACTTACAACAGTTACAGGAACACTAGACAGTAAAGGTGTAGATATATATTCGTATAATCCAGTGCCGAGTGCTGAGTTTTTAGCAGATCCATTCGTGAGTAATGAAAAGCGAATTTTGCAATGGGGAAGTATTATGCTCAGAAGCTGTCATTTAAGTAGGGAAGGCTTGCAAAATTTTATTTTGCATCCGCGTACCATTTTATTGGAAACTAACGCTCCTACGTGGCCTAAGTAGAGTGAACTTTCCCTTTCGCGCCTTGCATTGTAGTCTTTTCTCATCAATGCTTTGCAAAGAACGAACGATTCAAACTTTGAACACCAGTTCTCTTTGTTTGGCACATCTCTACCTCTAAGTGCAGTCAACTTTACGGACGCCGTTTTCTTAAACGGGTATCTATAGTTTTTCCATGCCGGGCGTAATTAAGAGTCAGCCATTCTACTACAATCTCTTGAACGGTACTTAAGTGAAAAGCTGTTGCAAGTCTCCATGCATGGTCATTGGTGTCCACTTAGATACAACAACAACATGCTTTATTTCCCCCATTTAGTGACATTACGGACATAAAATCGTTTAAATAAAAAGAAAAAGAGGGGACTGGCTACCTGAAATAACCATAAAGTTAAAAAGGGAAGGCAGCCAGTTTAACAAAACTGAAATAGTGTTGGCTATTACATCCCTCAAGAAGTTTTTGGTCGACGCCTGCTCGTCAGTCCACTCACTATACGTATAGGTTGATAGAAATAGCTATAATAACTGTTCCACGTTTTCCATTTTTGACAGAAACTAGACCTCTACGCTCGTGTCAGTTTTCTTTATCCAGAAATCGAGCATTATAATTAGCATTAATTTCCTTCATTTCAAACTAAATTCCCCTCGATTTTCTTTAATTTCAGTCGCATTTATTCCAAATACCTCCATTAGCGTAGCGTTAATTTCCTACATTAAAAAGAAGTGTTATTATGCAAAAGTAGAATCGCTTTGTACAGTGTAATAATATACAGTACCTGACGGAGTTTGGGTTGGGGGGTGGCATCAAATCCTGTAATTTTTCCAATCGTTCATGTGCAGTATGACAAACCAGTACTACTGTTCAACTGGTATTCAGTAACGTTAATTGAATCTCACAAGTTAGGGTCTCGTGCGCATACTGCCGCGGTAATGGTCCACATGAATACCACACCACCGAAAGACTACTAAACAAACAACACCACAAGAAAACGCAAGTAAGCTTTGATTTGGTCTTTCATTCGCATGCAGTCGAAAAAAGTGAAACCACCTTTCGCGCTTCAAAGTTGATTTTCACAAGTTCATAAATTGGAAGGCTGTCATATGGAGCTTTAAATGATGACTTGAAGTGATTTAAAAGGTCCCTTTAATGTGCCCCGAGTAAAAATTATAATCAGTGCGCGACGTACAACTGAACCATTTTTAGTTAATGAGCTGTATAGAAAGACTTTTGTAGAGGTTATTTACTAGGATGTAGTTGTTGGATGTTATAGATGTAGCAGTGAATAGCTTATTCCGAGTTATATTATCATTAGGTGCAAGGAGGGTTTCCAGGGGTGGATCCAGGAATTTTTGATCGGAGGGGGGGGGGGGGGTCCAGAGTTGCTTCACATTACTTCTCCTGGTACCTCCGTCACTCTCCCAACACCCCCACCCACCCCTCCCCCCTTCCTCCAGCCGCCGTTAAAAAAGGGAATTTCAGAAACGAGGACGGGAACGTCACAAAACAATAGGTTTAATGAGCAAAAACAATCGCTTTGCACGTGCGTTATATATTTTTCTATGTCGTCCTCTGCAAAAGAGCATCGTGAATTGACCAAATTTTAGGTTTTGGCGAGAACGCGAGCACATGATAGCAAATTTTTCTTTTTTTATAATCAACTTTACTTTAACGCCGTTCACAGAAGTTTAGTTCCTGGATAGTTCGCCGACATTTTACAAGTTGAACAAATTGGAATAATCGCACAAGTGCTACAATAACGAGAAGATATATTTTGAAATGACATTTTCGTTGCCATCACCGTCCTTGTTCCTAAATCAATTCAAGGAGACGATCTCGTGTTTAACGCTGTTTGGACAAAACTGCTTTGGGAGCAGAGGTGATTGACCATCAGAGGGTGCCACCAAAAATAACATTTCATTGTGGAAATATGCCTGGAATTTAGATTAGCGGCAAAATACAATGGTTTTCCGTCAAAAAACAAGTCAACCAGTTGAGTAATAATAGCCGATCCTGTCGATGCGAGAATTTCAGCGTCAAACAAGTCATAGTAGAAAAAAAATTCGACTGAGGAAGGGGGGCTCCGGACCCCACCGACCCTCCCCTGGATCCGCCACTGGTTTCGCCTCTCGTTTCCTACGATTTTGAAGCTAGAATTACCATGTAAGTGGTCAAAAGAAATGGTGTCAACTGATTATAGAAAGCATGTACAGGAGTGCCAATGGCTAAAAGAAGCACTCTATTATACTGCAAGAAAAGTGTGGACTTCTTTTTAGTCTTGATTATCCAATTCCTCTGTTGTTGGAAAGCAGATAGTTCCAGTCCGAAAGAATGAGAAAGAAATCATGTCGGTCAGCCAAGATCGTTCTTTCTCGAGGCTCGCCACTGTATCGGGAGATATGAGCCCGCGCTCTTGTTAATAAGGTGTGATCATCGGCTTAGACATTTTTCAGAAGGATAAATTGAGAATTATTAGTTTAAAAATGGACGGCAAACAGAAAAAAAACATTTTTTCCATATTTCTTTAATGACAGTTTAAAATCCACAATAATCCTCCTTGTCACGCAATGTCTCTTCGTGTGGAGAGGAGTTGCGTGACGAGTGTTACCCTGTACAACAGAGAATAAATATATGGAAGGTAAATGGAAATAAACATCAGTTATATTCATGCTCTCGACGACTCCACTTGTGTCAACCGCTAAATGTCGGGAAGAGGTATCGGTAAAACGGAGAGGTTGAAAATGAAAGGAAAGAGGGCGGTGTAATCAGCCACCCGGAACTGTTTCAATTTAACAAATAGATTCCACGTTGCCGTACGTCTGTTCAGTAATAGATCACAGAAGACGTCAAAATGTGGTAAAAACATCAGTGACACACTCGCCTGCGGCTCGTGTGTCACTTCTTTGTTTTATATAATAAAGAAACAAAATGCAAGCGAAAAACTTGTTTATTTTCACATTTCTGGAAAAATAGTTGCAGTGATGACGTAATCTGTGCATCTGTCCTCTAATAGATCATGGCTAAGCACCAATCACAACGCGCGAACTATTCACCTTATTATATAATAAATAATCGCCCATCGGTAATTATTGGCCAACAGTTTCAGTTTAGTTTCAGTTTCAGTTTGTTGTTTGCACTATTTACAAACATTTCTACATCAAAGTACATTACATGGGTAGAGAGATAGGCCAGCAAACTAAATTACAACAGCGTTTTAAAAATGCGGCTTACTTTAAAACAAGTGAGCTTTTGAGCGCCGATTAAGTAGAAAGGGAGAAATTAATCTAAGTTCAACTTTAAATGTTTTTTTTTTCCTTTGCACTAAATCTAAACGACCGGCAGCGAACGTCTGTAAAAGGCAACGATAAGCAGTATCGATCGTTACCCGCAAATAGAATTCATGTCATTTTAAAGGTCATTAAAACATTCACAATCTCGTAAGTTTCGCTAAAGTTACTCAAAAACCTTTCATGGTACGCGCCCAGAGAGGTAGAATTTTAAATTAAGGTTAATACTCCTGGGGAAAATGGGCTTCTCGGTTGCAATTTACATGGACAACCAGTCCGTCCACGGTTTGGGTAAATGGAAATCTCGTACCCATAGTCCTCAGGCTCTTTGGTCAGCGGTTAGTCGCCAGGACGTCTCTCCGGGAGTCCACCCGCTGACCAAACAGCCCGAGGACTCTGGATACGAGATTGGGTACATGGTAAACAAAACTCCAAATGGGAAAATTTCTTTCGAGATTGATGTGTACCAATCAGACCAATGAATTTCCACAATTCACTGAGTCTAAAATTTACCCATATAGTCTTTAAATGGACGCCACAAAGCCTGGAAAATTCCAACCGAGAAAACGGGACTACCTTTCCAGTTGTTTTGTTTCTACCAGAAATTTTCCCCGGTCCCAACGACCCTGTCCCAGAAAGTCACATTCCGGAATTTTATTTTATTTTATTATTATTATTATTATTATTTTCTTTTTTTTTGAAAACAGTCTTTGTGGCACACTCAAGAAACATCAGGCAACCGAACACTTTGTTTCTATTTTAGTATGGTTTTCAATTGAGTGCAGACGCAAATGAAGCAATAAACCAATCAGGTATTCAAACAATAGCAATGTCGACGCCAAGCGCGGCAAATTGCGCGCGCAAGGCACGATTGGTTTTGGTTTTGCCGTTCTCATTGGTTGAGAAAGTGGCACGAGTTTTGCCAGCCAATGACAGTGCGACGTAAAACAAAAACAAAGCAAACGAAAATAACTTTCCGGATACTCAATTGAAAACCACTCTAACAGATGAGTTGAAAAGGGCCATAATATTATAGCTCTTGGTTGAGATTATTTCACGAACCATACATGAACAATAGAAATTAAAACAGAACCCAGACACTAACAGCTAAAACAAGAATCACTAACTAAAATGAGATTAATTTTTTTGTATTTGCATGTCTTTGAAGTCATTTGAAAATAAATCAGTTGCACTAGAGCTAAGCCCGCTCTGTGACTGATTTCTTTTTAATCTCTTTTTTGGGTCAATTACTGGTGCCGGAGCTCATCATCCATGGCTGAGAAGGCTTAAACCTTGCCAGTTCCAGAGAACCGCTTATTGGTACTGCGAATACAACAAACTTTCTTCGCACGCTCGCCTCAGTCTGCTGACAGTTTGTTGTTCGTGGAGAAGGGGCCTAAAAGCAGAGGTGCCTTGTCTCACAGGGCTCCAATCTTCATTGGCGGAAGTTTCATTGAATGCTGAAGTTGCCCGAACAACTTTTGGTGCAGGATTGAACCCTGGTCTAAGACTTGGTCAGAAAATGGTAAATTGTTTTGGAGGAGCCTTTCCCGCTCAAAGATATGTGGAATCTCCCAGGATGCAGCGGGATCAGTTTCTTGCTGTTTGGCTGCTTGGTTGAGGTTGCTGATAAAAAGGGAGCTGAGAGAGCTCTTGTTTGCCTTTTTTCCCCCAAACTTCCTCGCTAAGTTGAAACAGAAAAGCTGTTTTCTAATGTTTACTCTCTGAATAAGGGATTGAGTTGAAAAAAGATTTGTCCAGACTGCTCGTTTGCGAGGTAAGATTTTCATTTGATTTTTGCACTAGTTTTGAGCTGATATATTGTTTTACACCCCATCTCTATGCTATGAATTTGCTGGAGAAGTGCACTGTCATGCCTGTTTGATTTTGTTCCCTTTGCTTCACGTGAAACAAACACTTTTACACTGATATTGTTGGAAAAGATGGCAAAATCTGACCACAGCAATTTTTTTCGTGACCCTATGCAGGTTTGAGATTTGAAACTGGCATGGAATTTCTAGATGAAAACAATTATTTACTTTCCATGATTTTACTTTTACCAGCTTTTTAAAGATCAAATTTGAGGTAGACAAACCTTCTATGCAATGAAACAAAAATAAAGCCAATCTGTTGAATTCAGTTCTTTCATGACATTTGAAAGATTGATGGTAGGTATAGGCAGAAAATACCCATTTGGGGCAAAGTGCAAATACCAAGAGTCAAACAACAAGTTTAGGTTCTTATCACAGATGAATACAAGGATAATTTGTGAAAAAAATTGTTTCTTGCCTCACTGACTAAGTACTTTTGCTCTTTTATTGTCACCAAGGAAGCACTATTGAAGACATCTGACAAAAGCTTGTTCTGTTACCATGGCAACAAGAGACTCGAACATCATTGTGTTTGTCATCATTCATGGCAATGCGTTGCATGGTGATGGTTTCTTCTGCATGAGTTTGCCGATTTTGGAGAAAAATTAGTCTAGGGTACCATAGCACCTTAACAGGTTCAGAGGATATTGTTACTTTGGTAACCCATTACGCCTATATCAGGCATGGCAGAGAGAGAGGTATCTCCATTGCATTTGCGAGAGAGAACCACCCTGGCATGTTAACCACGGTCAAACGTAACAAAATAAAAAGATGACGATATCAACTTTATTCCATCTTTACCTTCAAACAAAAGGAAAGCGATAGACGCGATTGAAATGAGAGGAGCCTTGAAAATAGTTTGTTGCATTAAGTCACAGTTCTGGCCTGACAATATCAATCTTATCAGGGACGGCGAACCCGTGGGGCCCTCGGGTGGGAGGAGGGGGGTTCAGTTTAGTCTCTCCACTTTTTACGAGGATGTCATTTTGTTTGTTTTAGTGTGAGGCACGTATGAAGAAACACAACAAAACAACAACAACAACAACAAGCTTTATTTGCATGACCGTAAAACATTACAGCATTGCGAAAGCAGGCGATAAGAATTTAACTACACTAGTTTGACAACAGATTGTTTGATAAATCAAAACACGCGGAAATAAACTTAACAAACGTCATATTAATAATATTATCATCACAGTTCATTAATTCCACAATTTAAATCAGCAAATGGTAACAGCTTAATATTCGGTATCCTATTAACTATTTCATCATAAAAGGCATTTCTGATTGATGAATACTTTGGACAACGAAACAGAAAGTGGGTTTCATCTTCAATCTCATTCATAGCACAAAGACTGCAAAGTCTTTCACATCTAGGGATATTATCATACCTACCGGTTTCAATTTTAAGTTTATGATTACCAATTCTCAGTTTCACTAATGTTTTTCTAATACAGTTTTTCCTGGTTATATCTAAATAAATTGAGGGTGCATAGTTGTGTTTGAAAGTGCTATAAAATTCTAATTTGTTTGAATGCTGAAGGGTATGTTTCCAATGATCGATATATTTCTTTTTCATGCCGTCCAAATGGCGCTTAATCATACTGTTATCTAATTCGCTATGATCGAAGTCAGGGAGATCATAGTAATGATAAATGTTTATGAGATTGGAGTAAAAGCTACGTTTGCCATGAGAATGAAGATCAATTGACGTTAGAAGGGAATGTTTAACAATAGAGTCTTGGGCCTTACTTTGAAGATTGTTACGTAATTAAGTATTCTTTTATTTATTTCAATAATCAAGGGAAATCGGCCAAGTTCAGCCCTGCAGAAGAAAAAATGAATCGTCGATTTTTAATACAATGGACTTTGCAAATAAGCCATTTTATAGCTTTTTATGAAATTTAGTTGCTGTTATTGACAGTTATTGTTGTCATTCCAAAGGCATTTTAAGGGATCGTATCTCATAACATTTTTGACTGAATGGTAAACTGCTTCCGTTAAAGTTAATTCGGTTCATGCTCCCTGGTTATTTGAAAAAGAAAAGCAGTAAACTAGATAAAGGTAGTCAAAATATGAAACTAATGTTTTAGTGATGAGAATTTGCAGTAACGAAGGGTGCTACAAAAACTACAACCTTGGACAAAATCTGTGGAAAACGTGTCGTGCCATATTTTTAACATTTTGCCAGCGTGCACCTCCTTCTTATATACGAGTAGGTTTTGTAACTGAAAAAGCAGGTCAATACAGTGGAACTTCGATTTAACGAAGTACCAAGGGCCTGGGGAACTTGGTTCGTTATATCGAGGGTTCGTTTTCCTTTTTCCGTTAAAGTCGAGGTTCCACTGTAGACTAAGCCGGGATATATCATAGAAAGCTAAGAAAAAAAATATTTAGGTCGACAAGAAATGCAATATTTGGGATTATCGCGGGTTCAGTAGCGACTGGTGGTTTTCATGCAACTGATAAAGAGGGAGATGCGACATGTACTGAAAAGATTTGAAAGAGGATGACTCCATCATGATTTTCCCAGCAGATAAAGGTCGTGCCAGTATAGTGCTAGATAAGAACACGTATCATGATAAAATGAAGGCACTGATTGAGAATGGTCCATACTTACTTCTTAAGAAGGACCCAACGGACCGCTTATGCCGAAATTTGACTGAAAAGTTTTTTAGCCTGAAGCGAGGTGGACACCTGACAGATTCTGTGTATAACAAGATCAGGCCCAAGCATAAGTAACCCCCTAGAATTTATGGCCTTCCCAAGATACACAAGGCCAACACACCACTGAGACCTATAGTCTTTGCGTATGATCAGCCTTCCTACCTAGCCGATGTATTATCTCCCCTAACAGGGAACTCGAGTACACAGTTGACAACTCAACTCATTTTGTGTCCATTGTGAACGGTGAAAGGGTAATAGAAAACGAGGTCATGGTATCTTTCGACGTAGAGTCTCTGATCACGAACGTTCCAATCGAAGGAGCATTACAGACTGCACTGCGAAAACTAGAAGCTGACCCGTGCCCTGCCAACCAACACCTACTCAGATTGCAGACCTCTTGAGTTTCGTTCGAAGGTCCACATACTTCCTGCATGATGGAATGATTTACGAACCGCAAGAAAGAGCAACCATGGGTGGCCCGGTATTCGTAGTGATAGCTAACCTCTACATGGAGGGTTTTGAGGAGCAAGCTTTGAAATCCACGCCCTGTACACCAAAGATCTGGAAACGCTATGTGGATAACACCTTTACCATCTTGAATCGTGACAAAGTTGATTCTTTCTTACAACACCTCAATAGTCAACAGCCGACGATCCGTTACACAATGGAAACTTAGAATGACAACTCAATTCCCTTCCTTGATACGTTGTTCATTAAGGATTCGGATGGATACCTCTCTACCAGCGTTTACAGAAAGCCTTGCGGACCAGCGAAATTTACGTGGTAACCTGTTATGTGGAGTAGCCAGGTCGATTTGACCTCCTACCGTCCGGAAATTGCAAAAAGAAAAGGTGACCAAATCTCCGCTAGAGGAAGAGTTAATGTATTTTTCATGTTGTTTTTCACATGAGAGCATGCGCAAAGGAGTGTTGCAGAAGAAAAAATTGCGGCTTGGCGGGCCAAACTCAACGAAGGGGACATGTGTACTTCGTGTTTCGGCCGAATAAAGTTCGGCCTCTGAATCGATTCAGCCAGGATTAATCGAGGGGGGAGGGGCGGCGGAGACACTTCCTAGTAAAAGGTTAATGGGGATGTGCCACTGGATGGGGTCGCATTTTCACGACTGGATGAACTATAATGGGGTTGCATTTTCAATAGAGTTACTAGAATGGGCTCGCACATTTTCGGGAATTTGGGGGTAAATGTACAAATTATTTCCACTGTAGCGGAAAAGTAAATTGTCCTCCATTCACGTTACCAAATATGTCAATTTATTTTAGGATGACCTACTTAAAAAGCGTTATAAGGTAGATGCATAAACAGAAAGTGACTAAGTTGGGATCAAGAAAATTACATTTGCCCAAAGGTGACTAAGATGGGGTCTTTAATCGGCCAAGGAATAGACTATAACGGGGTAGGGGCTCTGAGAGGCCAGCTGTACATACCCAGCAGAAATTGACCCAAGTAACCCCAAGTGACGTCTCAAGGGAGAAAAATAAATCTGGATTGCAATGTCTTCTAAACTGTTATCTCCTCTGGCCAAGGGATCGAATCCATTGATGTCCCTCTAATAACGATGGATACCGCAAATTCACTCATACAGAGTTCGAGCCGGGTATTTCTACCCACTTCGATTGCATACTTCTTCAACAAATCGACTCAACCACAGGCTCAAATTTTCATCATTCATCTCTTTGAGTGGAGTGGTCAAATCTTGGAATTTTTGTCATGTCACGCTCGGGACAACTTGACAGTTGTTTCGGTGTTCTGTCTGTTCGGCTGCTTTACCATTGTTCAAACACTTTCAAAGCCCACTTGGTGTTATGTTTGGTGTTTTTAGGAACCGTACTCTACAAAACAACACATTCTTCCTACTGTGTTGTTGTCGCTGTAAAACGACATACACTCTCTTCTTCGCTCATGCCTGTATTTGCACCACACTGAAAAGTTATACATCTATTTAAATTTTTTTAACAAAAATTAACAATAACAATCTTTCTCCAAAAAATCAACGATTCCGAACAGTGATAATTTCACAAGTCACAGTAATACGCGTCATCCATGCTTTTCTCTCACATCAACGTCAAATTATTCATTCCACAAGGAGTTTAAAATATTCGCGTGAGAACTAGTGTTGCAGCTGTTTGTTCACATGCATGCCTTTTTAACACATCAACGATAATAGTTAAAAATATTCATTTCACAAGTTGTTTGCAATATTCGCGTCAGTGTTGTATCACTATTCACAAACTCTCGGCTTCGCCTCGAGTTTGTAAATGTGATAGAACACTGCCGCTCATATTATAAACATTACTTGCCACGCATTCCCATGTCGGTGCCTGTCACAGCAAACTATAGCAAAGATATGCAAATGTTGTATTGACTTGCTTCGCGTTGATAGGCTGATATGAATCACCTAGCGTTTTATAACTTTCTGTATCTCCCTCTACGCTCACTCAACGAACAGCCGGATAGCCTACAGTTTCAGCAAGCTGGTGAGTAAGTTTATCTCTTCATAAAGCTCGATACGAGATAAATGTCTTTTTTTCCCGTGAGGCTTGAGACAAATTACCAACACTTATTCTAGGTTTGTGCTAGGCCAACGGCTCTCGCTGCTGGTCTTCGGGCTGGTATATAATTTGAGCCAAAATTTTTAAGTATTCAAAGCATTTCAGGTGAAAAATCAAAACTAAATATATCGCAAGCTAAAACATCATGGACTGTCGCTATGCTAGGTAGAGAACTCGCTTCATGCCGCCTGGTTTTAATTACCTGTGGTAATGTTAGTTGAAACCGCGGTTTCCGTTCATTGGTCCTCGGACCGGCACTGAAAGCGCGCCAAAATTGTTTACTCAGTCAAATCATTTAATAGATATCAGGTAAACACAAATTACCGCTTAGAAGGTTGCTATGAAAGGTGGGGATCTCGACGCTAGTTTTTCATGGGACTTAGCTTCAACTAGCGATAGTGCACTAGTGTTACGTGAAACGACTTCATTACCAAGAGTAGGCCTTGGACTGTCGGACTGGCACAGAATGCACGCCAAAATTATTTAGTACTTAAAGGACTTAAAGCATTTATGAAATGTTAGAACTAAGTATATTCGTAAAGTAAACGATTATTGCATCTTATGGAACGTCGCTTACAACACTCTTACAAGGTGGGGGTCTGGTTGCTTTTTGCAAGCTTTTCCCTTTCATTTGTTGCTTTGGCGCGATACAGGCTTAGGAAAGCTACCAGATCCTCCAATAAACTGGAAAAGTCATCAATTACATTATTAAGGTGGTACTGCAGCTACAACAGGCTGTAAGACACTCAAGGCTAACTTCATAAAATTGCACAACAGATGCGACATTTCGGCGGACTAAAGGCCATGTTACACGAGGCAATTTTTCTTGCAACTCGCAACGCAACGATGACGAATAAAAAACCTTTCAAGTTGCAGAGGGTATGTTACACGTTGGCAACTTTTTTCGCAACTTGCAACGCGTACAATAACAAACAAGATGGCGGACGCCATCTTGAAATCTCGCGCTAGCGAAAGATGAGCTCTGATTGGCCCATTCTGACAAAATTTGTTGTTGCGAGTTGCAGAGGGATGTCACACGCAAGCAACTTGTCTCGCAACGTTGCGAAAAGTAGAGGGTCGCTCTACTTTTCTCGCAACTCGCAACGCAACAATTGCAGTTGCAAAATGGGGTGTTACACGTGAATTTTTTCTCGCAACTTGCAACGCAACGTTTGTTGCGTTGCGAGTTGCAAGAAAAATTGCCTCGTGTAACATGCTCCCAACGTCAGTGGCTTCATAGCTCAGTTGGTTAGAGCATCGCACCGGTAATCGCGAGGTCACGGGTTCAAACCCCGTTGAAGTCCTGATTTTTTTTTTCAGGCTTCTTTTCGCAATTGCATAAATTGCGTTCACAACTGCGAGGATCATTCTTCATTTGATTTCATTTCCGCAGTTCATAGGATTCATTTCATACATCATTCACACTCATTTCTTTCACGGGAACATATGAACCCACAATTGACCTGCTCTCAACGTCAGTGGCTTCATAGCTCAGTTGGTTAGAGCATCGCACCGGTAATCGCGAGGTCACGGGTTCAAACCCCGTTGAAGTCCTGAATTTTTTTCAGGCTTCTTTTCGCAATTGCATAAATTGCGTTCACAACTGCGAGGATCATTCTTCATTTGATTTTAAAATTAATTATGCTACTAAAATTGACCGCGAAATATTACATCTTAATTAGCCAGCTAGCAAAATAAAACCACTGCAAGTTTAGCATTGTGTCTTCAAAGGTAAGTTACTTTGTATGCGAGCGAATTTTCGTTAGCAAGTTTTCTGACAAATATATTAATAATACATGTTATTGGGTAGTGTCACCAATCGTTTCCACAGTGTTTCCAAGAACTTCAATTGTGAACTATTTTTAAAACGAGACCAATTATAGTAAACGAAAAAGTAGACGCAATTTGGCCAAGCAGACGGATATGAATTTTTTTGTCGACCACAAAGTTTCTAGCGTCAAATTTTAAGCGCCAAAACATCAGACAAAAACTTCGGATAGTCCTATAGCCGGACAATAGTTTTTAAAATGAATTGCGCCTTAATCAGTCGCGCAACATCAGTCGGCTTAACTGAGTCAATAAAATGATCCAGCTTGTCAACTCCTCAAACCTTTTGACTTCAGCTATAGTCGTAAAGAGTCAATAGTCAAGTCAAGTTGTACCTTGTGTCTAAAGTTTGCAAGCACACAGAACTTTAAACACGCTATAAAAAAAAACTTGCTAGATTAAGAAGCAAAGTTTCATACGTGGTATTCAAACTTGGCCATATGCCATTTCATTCAGAATTTATCCTGTTGTCGGAATAGAGCGCTTTTTAATTGAGCGTCGTAAAACCAAAACCAAACCAATTACTCTAGCCAATCACAACAGACCGAAACAGTGCAACGAACCCATCAGAATTCGAAGTAATTACACGTAACCGGCGCAAAGCGCGGGTAAATACGCACGTGCAAGTTGCGATTGGTTTTGGTTTTGCTTCTGACTGTTTGAGAATGTGGCGCGAGTTTTGCTGGCCAATCACAGAGCGAAGTAATGCAAAACCAAAGCAAACCCAGAATTACTTTCGACACTCAGTTGAAAACCGCTCTAAGATAAATGAAAGCAATATTCTTATTGCTTTACACATTTAATCGAGCCTGATTGGCGGCATACAAAATATCAGAAGCCTTCGAGAAAACTGATTAATGATTCGCGAAGAATCATTCTTTCCTTTTTTATAACGGAAATTTTATACTCTTTTTTCTATTTCTCTTCCCCGTAAAATGGACCCCAAGAAAAGCCTCCTAGTCTGTTCAGTGTATAAAGTACTGAATCCCGCCAATAACGCAACAGATTTCTGAATAATAGAAAGTGATAGGCCGAACAAGATTCGCATAGTCTATGTCTAAAAGAAAACGCCTGTTGTTACTCGTTACATCAATCTGCGCTGATACGGCAATTTCATTTCTGATAATATTCTTTGAGTATTATTAAGCGGTGTTTGTGTGCCGATTTGAGCTAGTGTGTCACCGCAGTGTGACAGGTGAGAGGCCGAACAAGGTTCCCATAGTCTACGTCAAAAAGAAAACGCCCGTTATTACTCGTTACATCAATTTGCGCTGATATAGAACTTTCTCTAGCCTTGCGGCAATTTTATTTCGGATAATAATCTTTGGGTATTATAAAGCGGTGTTTGTGTGCCGCTTTGAGCTGTGTGTCACCGCAGACTTAATTTGCCAATTTTTGTCAGCAAATCCGCGAAAAGGCAAAGTGGAAGAAGTCAAATCTTTCTGTGGGCTGAACGAGGGCCAAACAACTTACTCGTACACATAAATCCCCAAAAAGCTATAGAGCAACAAGTTTCAAAGTTAATTCCAAGCATTGCACAACATCGAGAAGCTCAAAAGCTTTGAAATGCGCAGCGCAAAAAGGGGGAGGAGAAAGATCTTTGATTGCGCTAACTGAGCACCAAGCAATTCATTAAACCTTAATTTTTCAAACGCGTTAAATCCCCAACAGATTACAGAACAATAGTTTTCAAAGCTAATGCCAAGCCTTGGACAACATCGCACAGCTAAATCAATGAGTCACAATAGTGAGTTGACTCTTCAACTCGTGAGGCATTTTGACATGGTGGTTGGAATGACACTCAAAATGTTGGAAACGCGAAGCGCTACCAAAATGTATTCCGCGCGTCTGAAACCAAACGTTAAGCACCCCAGTGTTCCCTTATACTATTGTCCTTCCTAACATACTCGATCTTTCAGTTCATTGAGAGTTGATTTTGTGTTCGAAGTACACGAATAACATTAACTCTATTGTCTAATACAATTGAAACCCAATAAGCGTGAAATCACCAAAAATAAGTTACGGCCAAGCATCGCATAACCTCAAGAAGCTACGTGACTGGGTCATAAAATTAATTTTTTTCCTAGCTATTTTCCATGGCGTAGAAATGACGCTCAAAAGCTTGGAAATGCGCAGAGCGAAAAGTTGGAGGAGAAAGATCTTTGCTTGAACTAAATGAGCGCCAAGTAATTCATTAGGCTCCAACTTTTCAAACGCCTGAAATCCCTAAAAGACTACAGAACAATACTTTTTAAAGTTAATGACAAGCATTGTATCCCATCACACACCTTAATCAATGAGTCACAAAGTGAGTGAACTTTTCAACCCTCAAGACGTTTTGACCTTAATGAAGGAATGACACTCAAAAGCTTGGAAATGTGTAGCGCCAGTCGCGAATGAATTCTGAACCAAAACGTTCAGTAAAACTTTCAATGTTCCTAATATCCTTCTGTGCTTAACAATATTATACCCCGTCAGTTCATTCAGAGTCGATTTGGTTTTCGGAGTAGACTGTATAGCATTACATCTATTGTTTTAATTAAAAACGAATCGTAGATTAAGGAGAATGTAAATAATTGCTGGGTGATGAATCACGTCTTTGAATTATTATCGCAGAGCTCCACACGAATATTTTTGACTAGCTTCGCGCCGGGCACTTGACCCACAAACCAGCTCGACATGCAACGAATCCAAGGCCTACGAAAGTTCTGTTGAACTGCCAGTAACGTAAGAGATCTCTAAGGCAGAGAAAACTGGGAGGAGGAAAACTCTCCTGTTAACTTCACCGCGCAATAGAAAGCTTAACCGGTAAGAGGGTGACACCGACAACAATGGCAAGACAATAAGCTAAACAGACAAAAACAATTGTTCGTCTGAGAGTGTGTTTTTTCATTTTTAGTGAAAACAACCTGAAATAACTCAAATCAAAGTTTCGAGGAGAACTTGACAGCGAAATTTCTCTCTTAGCCTTAAGTTGATCTAATCGCCTCCTAGAAACCTGGTTCTTGATTTGTGCTTTTGGTGCGTTTCTGTTAACTCCTCCTGAAATGCAGCAACGTAAAATTAATAAATTTAGTAATCGACTCTTAAGATAATGGCCTTACAGTAAGCTAGTGTATCTCTAATGATTACAGAGTTACCTATCACTCTATCATAAGATTTTAATGACGACGATGAGGATGATCTTTTCAATTGCAGATCAATGAACAAGTGGAGACGATGTATCTGGGAATCCTTGTGCTGTCTTGTGTTGTATTCGGCTTGGTCCACGTGAACGGAAGTAAGAGACATAACGTTCAATCTGCAGGCAATAAGATGACAGTTTGCCCAATCTTGTTGATGTTAATGGTTAATAGGTATCTGAACGGGCGAAAAGAGTTTCGGTGGAGGGTAATTCGCCTTGTGCTTTCGGCGTCGATTAAAGGGTACACTCGTATTTTCGTAACTAAAACGTGGCCTAACAGATTCCAATTGGGAAATCATAGCCCCTGAGTTTTTCAGAAAGGTCGTAATTGCTGTTTTCGGCATTCAAAAACGTCAACTAGCATTTTCGGAAAGAAAATTGTTCCTTAGAAAGTTCGTGGAAAGTTCATTTCGGCTTCCTTTTTCTCAAAGGAACATTTTGCTCCCTAACATTTTCTAGCAATTATAAAACTTCAGCTAGGGAATCCGAACAGATGAACTTCTTCCAGCTTGTGAAAACATCACTTTAAACAGACTTCAAACGCCATAAGGTACTTGAAAATGCCCTTCTACAGCTTTTGGTTGATTTCGCTCGTTGGGTGCCCCTGAAAAATATGAATAATAAATCCCACTAAACGAATTCTTGTCCTGGGTTACCGACAAATTCGTTCAAATAAATTTAATCCATGCAATGGTCCTTTATAACACAACACCGCTAGTAATTTAGCTTGTCCATTTACTCCAAGGAAGACGTGCTCGATGTACAACAATGACTAATGTAACAAAAAAGGAAAACTTTATTTGCATGAACGCAAACATTGCAGTATTGGGAAAGCAAATTAAGCTGCTAACAGAACAAGAACCGTACTAGTTTGATAACAGTTTGTTTCGTGGATCAAAACATGAGCAAATAAACTTAACAAACTGTATATTAATAAAATTCAAATTAAGAATGATCCTCGCAGTTGTGAACGCAATTTATGCAATTGCGAAAAGCAGCCTGAAAAAAGTTCAGGACTTCAACGGGGTTTGAACCCGTGACCTCGAGATACCGGTGTCTAACCAACTGAGCTACGAAGCTACTGACGTTAGGAGCAGGTCAATTGTGGGTTCATATGTTCCCGTGAAAGAGAGGAGTGTATGAACTGCCATACCAAGGGATCGTGATTAGCCGACACAAGCGAGAGCAAAGTAGCCTGCGTGCAGACGTCTTCTATTTCCTTTGTTGCACGCGAAGGAAATAGGAGACGTCTGCACGCAGGCTGGAGCAGAGTTCCTTAAGTACATAGAAGCAATGGTAAATTTCCATTTCTCGTCATTCTCTGAGTTTATAATTCAAGGCTATTTTTATACGCAGAACCAGAGAAACTATTTTCGTGCCCATATTGCACAGTCTTTGACGCTGTAAACAAAGCTGATGGCATGACGAAATGTAGCGCAGCAGTGGAAGACAAGGCCTGTTCCTCGTTTGTGAAAGATCCAGTTTGTGTAACGTACAGTGAAGATGAAGTTTTCAAAAGGAGATGCATGTCCAAAGCTCGCTACGAGACGTTTGCTGCCGAATGTAAACCTGATAATAACTGTTTCATGGCTATGTGTGAAGAATCGGGATGCACAGTTTCAGGTAAATAAATGTGAAGATTCTTTCTGTTGTTTCATTTTTTTTAAGGGTTTTTGAATGACAATGATAGAAACGCATTAAGCTTTACTCTTAAGACCAATCACTAAGCTGCAGTTTAGTCGAGTCCATGTCAGTTGTCAAGACTGCAAAAATGTTTATCGTTAAAAACAGAAAAAGCAGGAAGAGGAAATGCAGCTTCCTACCCTGTCATCTCATATCATGTGACTATTTGAATCAGTTCCTTTGTCCATTGAGCGTTTTTTCCTAAATAGTTCAGGAGTTGCCTGTCTAAGTCATTGGCTTGCAATTTTCATAAAGGTATAACAAATCGACAGAAACGAAGTAGCTCGGAAGTGTTGATGTTTCTTTTTTCGCTACATTCCCAAACACATCATCATTATATCCTTATCATTATCGTTGTTGTTGTTGTTGTTGTTATCACGTAGAAACTAGTGATGTCTCTCCAAAGTATCCCAAGGTCTTGTTATGCAAAATACATGCATCATTTTTGGATTGCCTTCATAATAATCAGTGATAATTCATGACGTTAGAATTCTAGTCACGGAGTCTCATTGTCAAAACTTTGCCTGGCAAGGGTGACCACGATTAACAATAAAAAACAAATTATTGAAATAGCTCGTATGATTAAAAAAAAACTGGTCAATTACAGATACTGAGAAAAAAAATAGGAAATAAGAACGGAGACTCTGAAATTGTCTTTCAAGCCCCCTCCTCACCATGTACGCGATAGAAATTGAGCCTATGCGCTTTGGGACGAAGAATGCCTTGACCACATTTACCATCTATAAATATGCAGCAGGATTTGATAACCTTACCCTTCACCGTTAAATCAATTTATAATGGCTTTATTGTATCATTGCAGTATAAAGCACGTATGGATCCAGCAGAGGAATCTTAGAAAGCCCAAGATCCAAATGATGGATTCGGTGTGAACGCGTGTAGCATCAATCTTCTGTTTTTGTTGTGTGGAACTATTGCCTCATAGTTGTTTTTAGTCGAGTTTACTGCAAATAAAGGAAACGTAGCGTTCAAGTGTCTCTGTGGTTTTGCAGATTTGGGTTTGTCATTTCTTGCTGGTAATTAGCTGTGCCCGATTGTTTACAGCCGATTAACTCCAAGCCGTGATTAAAACTCAGCCAAGGTTTCCATTTCGGTTGTAAAGTGCGGTTGTTTTGAAATGAGGGAAATAATAAACTGATTCAAACTTGACGGATAACAATCTTCGTAAATCTGTCAGAAGAAAAATTAGCACTGAATTCAATTTCCGTGTTTGTGGGGAGTCAAACATCACTCTAACCCCGGCCAGTTAGCGTAGTCCGTTTTCAAAAAAATGGCCCGTATCTTTAAGATTAGTATTTCCTGGCGGCAGTGATAGTTTCAGAACCTAAGTTTCGATAAAGCCTTAGTTTCAATGCTTGGGTCTTAAAATAAACTATACAACAGTCTAAATTGTGATCTCCCTTGAATATTGAATGATCTCGATTTTTCGCAAATGACTGTCGTTTCAATTCCTTTCCGCTGATATAACTCAGATATCTCCTGGGGCGGTGCCACATTCGCTTACAAGCTCAGTGGATCTTTCGCAATCAGGCATTTCAAGAATCCTTAAGTCCTTAGCTACCCTATTCTCGTATTTAGTCTTGTAGAAGTTCTTGAAGAGAAGAGCTTGCGAGAACTTTTGTTCTAGAGAGTCACACCCCAGTGAAATCTTAAAAGATAGATTGTGCTAAGTAGGAGAGGGGAATGTGATATCGGATAGGTAATCTTGTGATACCCCTGGGGAATAGTGTACGCTAGGACATGACGACAAAGATAGCTGAATAAAAGCACAATATTTTACGAATAAACTGATTGCCTTGCTCCGGTGGGCCGAGAATAGTGCACGGAAGGCTTTAAAATGTTACGAAAGGCTTTAAAATGCAAGTGTGTCGAGCACGCTGCGCTCTCATTCCAAGAAGATCCATTCCAGGAGAAAACGAAAAATCCTCTCAAACCCTGGAGATTCCCTGGGAATCGGGATACTAAGGAAAATTTACGGGAAACATGAAATAATCCTAAGACACCGGGAAAAAAAGATCGTCAAATTGGAAATCCTAAAGAAAATGTCACCGAAAAAATCGTTAAGTTATAATAAATTTCAGGGGGGGACTAAATTTACTTAAGGTAATGCTCAAACAGCGATTCGTGGAGCTGTCAGACGTATTTCAAGTATTTGGGAATGAGTGAAATTGGACATTATCGCATTAACTATCAAGAAATGGCTCATTGTAGTGGGTCACTTCATTCGTCTCCAAACAAAAGCCTTTGTTGTTTAAAGCGGGTTAGTTTCTAAACAAAATACTGTGGTGCGTCGGTGAGGGATTTGGTTTGTGAACGTTAACGTACTTCGCGATGTAAATTGACCAACGTGTACACAAGGATTTAAAAAGCTGGTATTGAAAAAGCTCAGATCAAGAGCGATTCGAGGCGTGGAATTGTGGGTTGTGTGTGGTTTATATACAAAAGCTAGAGCTAAGCTAGCTAAAACTTACCCTATACAATTGCTTAATCGTCCCACTGATTGACTATGGAGACACAGTGTGGGGTGACAAAAATAACGACACGCTTATGGGTCAGCTGCAAGTTCTTCACAACAAGGCAGCCAAGGTCCTGATTAATTTACCACCAAGACGTTCATCAACTGAGGCACTAGATCTTTTGGACCTAAACACCCTCTTAATGAGACGACACTTCCATCGCTGTGTTATGATGCAAAAATATCTGTCGGAGGAAATTGATTTTAAATTTGATATCAGACGCAATAGAATCTCTGTTCACGAAAGTTCGAATCAAAGGAGCAATACAGACTGCACTGCGAAAAGTAGAAGCTGACCCGTGCCTTGCCAACCGCACGACTCTAACACCTACGCAGATTGCAGACCTCTTGAGTTTCGTTCTAAGATCCACATACTTCCGGTATGATGGACTGATTTACGAACAGCAAGAAGGAGCAGCCATGGGTAGCCCGGTATCCGCAGTGATAGCTAACCTCTACACCTAAGATCTGGAAACGCTGTGCGGATGACACCTTTACCATCTTAAATCGTGACAAAGTTGATTCTTTCTTACAACACCTCAATAGTCAACAGTCAACGATCCCGATCCGTTTCACAATGGAAA
>JAEMWC010000974.1:25000-110000 GCA_016490735.1 Pachyseris speciosa | reverse complement strand
CAAAGTTAATTCCAAGCATTGCACAACATCGAGAAGCTCAAAAGCTTTGAAATGCGCAGAGCAGAACGAGGGAGGAGAAAGATCTTTGATTGCGCCGAAATGTGCACCAAGCAGTTCATTAGGCCCTGATTTTTCAAACGCGTTAAATCCCCAACGGATTACAGAACAATAGTTTTCAAAGCTAATGCCAAGCTTTGCACAACATCACACAGCAAAATCAATGAGTCGCAAAAGTGAGTGGACTCTTCAACTCGCGAGGCATTTTGACATGGTGGTTGGCGGAATGACACGCAAAATGTTGGAAACGCGAAGCGCTACCAAAAATGTATTCCGCCCGGAACCAAACGTTTATAACTCAGTGCTCCCTTATTTTAGTTTGCTTCATAACATACTCTTCCAGTTTATTCAGAGTTGATTTTGTGTTCGAAGTAGACTGAATAGCATTAACTCTATTGTCTTATATGATACAATTGAAATCCAATGCGCGTGAAATCACCAAAAGGCACCAGAAGAATAATTTTCAAATTTGGGGCCAAGCATCGCACAACATCAAGAAGCTACGTGACTGAGTCGTAATTTTTTTTTTATCAACTATGCCGTGGCGTAGGAATGACGTTCAAAAGCTTGGAAATGCGCAGAGCGAAAAGTGGGAGGAGAAAGATCTTTGCTTGCGCTAAATGAGCGCCAAGCAATTTATAAGAACCACTTTTTCAAACGCGTTAAATCCCCAAAAGACTACACAACGATACTTTTCAAAGTTCAGTAATGCCAAGCTTTGCACGACATCATGCAGCTAATTCAATGAGTCACAAAAGTGAGTGAACTTTTCAACTTTCAGAGAAGTTTTGACCATGGCGTAAAGCTTGGAAATGCGCAGCGCAAGTCGCTAATGGGCTCTGAACCAAACCTTTATCAATAAAGGCTTCAGTGTTCCCTAATATCCTACTGCACTTCACAATAAAATTATTATACCCCGTCAGTTCATTCAGAGTTGATTTGGTTTTTGGAGTAGACTGTATAGAATTCTATTGTTTAATACGAATCGTTGATTAAAGACACTGTAAATTCTAGATGATGAATCACGTCTTTTATTTGATATCGCAGAGCTCCACACGAATTTTTTTCAGTACCTCAGTTCACGCAGGGCATTGATCCACAAACAAGTTCAGCATGCAACGCACGCAAGGCCCACGAAAGTCCTGTTGAACTGCCAATAACATAACAGATCTCTAAGACTTAGAACGTGACTGGTCAAACAAACCATTTCGGCTTTGCCAAGTGGGAGGAGGAAAACGTTCCTATTAACGCCGACCGTGACAACGCCAAGACAATAAGCTCAACAGACAAAAACAATTGTTCGACTGCGAGTGTGTTTATTAACCTAGTTCTTGATTTGTGCATTTTGGTGAATTTCTGTGAAGTCCTCCTGAAGAGCAGCAACGTAAAATTTCTAAATTTAGTGATCGATTCTTAAGATAGTAGCCTTACAGTATGCCGTGCCTCTAATGATTACTGAGTAATCATTAACATTATCACTATATTATCATTTTTTGATGACGATGATGATGATCTTTTCAATTGCAGATCGATCAACAAGTGGAAACGATGTATCTGGGAATCCTTGTGCTCTCTTGTGTTGTGTTCGGCTTGGTCCACGTAAACGGAAGTAAGAAACATAACTTTGAATCTGCAGGCAATAAGATGACAGTCTGCCCAATCTTAATGTTTCGCTGGTGACTGGTGATGTTTTAAGATAGGTTTCTAAAGGGGCGTAAGAGTTATATCCGGTGACAGAAAAATATGAATAATAATCCCACAGAACGAAATCTTGTCCTGGGTTACCCACGAATTAGTGCACTTAAATCAGTTAAATCCATTTAAAGGTGCTACATAACACAACACCGCTAAAAATTTAGCTTGTCCATTTACTCCAAGGCCAGGCATGCGTGGTCGATGTACAACAATGACTAATGTAACAGTCAAGGGAAGCTATATGTGCATGAACGTAAACATTGCATTACTGGAAAAGCAAATCAAGCTGCTATAGTCTAAAAGAAAACAATAATTGCACTAGTTTGATAACAGTTTGTTTCGTAGATCAAAACACGAGAAAGTAAGCTTAACAAACTGTACTCATGTACATGTATTAATAAAATTATCATTACATTTTATTCATTCTATAATGGGCCCTTTGCAGCTGGTCAGTCACGTGGTACAAAAATGCCATGCTGGAGAGCAAGCGACGCACTGGGACAAGACAAACAAAGAAAATTACCATTTTAAATGATGTAAGCTCTGTGTTTGTCATGTCCCAGTGCGTTGCTTGCTCTCCGACATGGCGTTTTTGTACCACGTGACTAACCAGCTGTAAAGGGTCCATTAACTCAGTAAATAGGAACTGTTTAATATTCGGGATTCTCTGAATAGCTATTTTATCATAAAAAACATTCTAATTAATGAATACTTTTTTTTGTCCACTTTTATTAATCACTTACCACACTCTACTTACTTACATTCCGTATTACCTACTAGCTTACATGACATGATATTTGCACAGTACTTAATACCATACTTGCTTACTACACTTCACTTATATTGCACATAGCACTTATACTAGTATACCATACCTACATCGTACATGTGACTTACTACATTACACACAATACAGAGGTTATTTATAAAAACAATAATACGCGACCTTACAACGAAAACTAACCTACTTACAACACAGTAAATCAAGTACCGCGTACAACAGTGGCAGCCATACCATTTCCACCATTTGAATCACTTCGTATGCGAGGGACTATCTAAGTCAAGACCATTTCACTTCAAAAGCCCTAACTGTGTTATTTTCTAGGGCTGCTTGTTTTTCCACTTTCACAGCTATCTTAACTAGCTGTATAAACATTTCCAGCTTTGGTAAAGAGCTTTTAAACTTGCAAGTGTATATGTAGGATCTAGCAATAAGAATGATCTGCTGTACAAGGAGATCTGATATATTGTCAATAAGGCCCAAGCAGAAAGAAGGGGAGAGCTTAAAGTTTTCCAGATCCTTAAAATTTTGGGTTATCCATTCGAAAGTTCTTTCCCAAAAAAGCTTTGTATGTCTGCAGTTCCAAAAAAGATGCATCAGAGTTTCCGCAGTTTCTTTGCAAAAGGAACATAGGTCAGTTTGCTCTAGTCCAATTTTACATAAAAAGTCATTTGTAGCAATCCTCCTGTGTAAAAGTTTAAACTGAAATACTCTGAGTTTAGAGTCCCTTTTACAGAGAAACGGTAATTGATAAGATTTTTTCCAATCAACAGTTACATTTCCAAATGGTTGAATTTCCCGTTTCCATTTTTCCTCCGTTCTTGAAGGATGGGTAGCCTTTTTTTCGATAAGCAGCTTATAAAGTTTTTTAACAACTTTTTGCGAGGACTGCGGTATAGTCTCAACCGCACTCTCTGTATGGGGTTTATCAGTTTCTAGCGAGCAACTCTTCTTATATTGTTTTAGGGCAGATCGAATTTTATAATACTCCAGATAGTTGGTTTTAATCTGAAATTTGTTTTCAAAAACATCAAAACTTAAGAAATCCTGTTTAATATCTACAACGTCCTTGACCACCGTCACTCCGGCCTCCAACGTTGCGTTGCTTGCTCTCCGACATGGCGTTTTTGTACCACGTGACTAACCAGCTGTAAAGGGTCCATTAACTCAGTAAATAGGAACTGTTTAATATTCGGGATTCTCTGAATAGCTATTTTATCATAAAAAACATTCTAATTAATGAATACTTGGGGCAACGAAACAGAAGGTGGATTTCATCTTCGATATCATTAATTTCACAAAGATTGCAGAGTCTTTCACATCTGTGGATGTTACCATATCTATAAAATTTTAGTTTTTGTGAATGCTGAGGAGTTTTTCTCCAATGATCAATGACGTCCACATGTTGGTTCATAATCACAGTAGTAATGTGCTCAAAGTGATTCGCGAAAACGGTCAACGAATTTGTTCCATTAAGTTTGACTGTATTGAATTCGATTGGGTTCTATAATGTACTGACTGTTATGCTTATCTCGAGCAGTTGAATTAAGTTGAGTTCGATCGAATTTTATCAAGGTTTTATCATTAGGTTAGCCCGGAACGGCCCGGGACTAATGATGAACCAAGAAAATTATCACCTCCC
Organism: Pachyseris speciosa; assembly: GCA_016490735.1. Lineage (NCBI taxonomy): Eukaryota > Metazoa > Cnidaria > Anthozoa > Scleractinia > Pachyseridae > Pachyseris > Pachyseris speciosa. Next base: position 105,825 of record JAEMWC010000974.1, on the reverse strand, counting down.
AACTGGCTCAGTTGTACGCTAAGTTGACAGAAAACTGCACTGGGATCGCAGAGGCCGTAGGTTCGACTTCCACATAAGCCTGATTTTTTCGGGCTTTCTTTTGGTTTGAGTTCTTCTAAACCAGAGTTCACAACTGTAATGATCTCTCTCATCTTTAGTCACACGAATATAGAAGATGTTCTGATCGTTGTATGTTCCTTGCAGAAACAATTCAGTGTCCTGTTTGTTCCGGCTGGGGAAATGATTCATTAACTTCCTGTGATAGCAACATCGTATATAAAAGCTGCACCTACGAAGAGCCGATATGCCTGATATCTAAGCATGTGTTTTCCTCACACGCGAGAGTCAACCGCCTGTGTTCTAGCATGGACTTATACGATGGTTTTGTGAATTACTGCAAGACTTCAGGACGTCGTAACTGTCCAGAAATCCTGAGAGGATATTGCACAGAATCCAGGTGCAATGCTACTCTACCAGGTGGGGAATGTTTTGTTTTATTTCTCAACCACAATAGGCTCTTTGAACGCTTGTCGGTAAAACCTGTCTTCAATGTTATGAAACAAACAAACATAAAACGACCATTAAAAACGTTTCCTCCTCCCTTAAAAACATAAATTTAATTTAATATTATTTCACTGAGAAATGTGAATCCAATTACAAATCCTGGCAAACTATATTTGCTCGGAAATCTTCGGTAAAGCTTGAATTGATTACCGAAGGAACATCTACGACCTCATTTACAATCAAAGAAACGTTTTAGGCATTTTCGGGAAAGGACGGCTGTATCAAAGCTTTAGCGATTTCACGCAAACAGAGTCTCGGTATTTAAAGAAAATTTCATTTTGAAGTTTTATTTTTAGATTTCAATAGCACATTTCCTTTTCCGTCTTTGCCAATTGACAACGAAAACAAACTGTTTCAGTTCCCAAGCATACATTTCTTTGAAAAACGTGAGGGGGAATACAGGACGATGGGAGCCCGGAAGAATAGGGGACCGGATGGGTATGGCAGTCGGGAGCTCTAAAAAGCCGTAGGGAGGGAAAGATAAAATTCATCGGAAAACGATGAACGGTCCAGGAGAATGGAAAACAGGCTTTTTATGCCATCTCAAAATACCCTGACAGGGCCCTTTGATATGTCATGGATGGCCGGCCATACCCAGGGATCGTGATATGCCGACACAACCGAGAGCAGAGTTGCTTAACTACATAGAAGTAATGGTAAATATCCATTTCTCGTCATTCTCTGAGTTTATAATTCAAGGTATTTTTTTCTTTTACGCAAAACTAGGGAAACCATTTTCGTGCCCATTTTGCACAGTCTATGACGCTGAAAACAAAGCTGATGGCATGACGAAATGTGACGCAGCAGTGGAAGACAGGGCATGTCTCTCGTCTGTGAAAGATCCAGTTTGTTCAACTTACAGTGAAGATGAGGTTTTCAAACGGAAGTGCATGTCCAAAGCTCGCTACGAGACGTTTGCTGCCGATTGTAAACTAAGTGATAACTGTTTCATGGCTATGTGTGAAGAATCTGGATGCACAGCTTCAGGTGATGTCAAGATTCTTTCGGTTGTTTCATTTTATTTCAAGGGATTCTAAATCACAATGATAAAAACGCATTAAGCTTTATTCTTAATCCCAATCAGTAACTTGCAGTTTGGTCGGATCCATGTCAGTTTTCAAAACAACAACAACAAAACAAATTTATATCGTTAAATTACCCAAAAACAGCAAGAAGTAATGCAGCTCCATACCCTATCTATTTGATTTAATTTCTTTGTCCATAGAATGTTATTTTCTAAATAGTTCAGGAGTTGTCCTGTGTGCAATTTTCACCAGGTTCTAATAAATCGACAGAAAACGAAGTAGCGCGGAAAGGTTGATGTTTCTTTTTCGTTACATTCCCCAAAACAGCATCGTTATCGTTATCATCATCATTATCGCTGTTGTTGTTGTTGTTGTTGTGATCAAGTAAAAACAAGTGATGTTTCTCAAGTCTCACAGGGTCTTCTTATGCAAGATACATGCATCATTTTTGGAGTGCCTTCATAATAATCAGTAATTCATGACGTTCGAATTCTAGTCACGGAGTCTCATCGTCAAAATTTGCCAGGCAAGGATTACCACGTTTAACAAAAACAACAAATTATTGACGAAATAGCTCATATGATAACAACTGGTTAATTACATATACTGCGAAAAAAAAAAAAAAAAAAAGGGAACAAGAACGGAGACTCTGAAATTGTCTTTAGACCCTCCTCCTCACCCGCAAGGGAAATTGAGCCTAAGCGCTTTGGGACGAAGAACGCCGTAACCACATTTACCACCTATAAATATATAGCACGATTTGATAGCCTCACCCTTAACCGTTCAATCAATTTTAACGGTTTTATTGTATTATTGCAGTATAAAGCACGTCTGGATCCAGCAGTGGAATCAAAGAAAGCTCAACACCCAAATGAGGGATTCAGTACGTGGGAACGCGTGTAGCATCTGAATCTTTTGTTTTTGTTGTATGGAACTATTACCTCATAGTTGTTTTTAATCGAGTTTATTGCAAATAAATGAAATGTAGCGTTCAAAAGTGTCTCTGTTGTTTTGCAGATTTGGTTTTGTTGCCATTTCTTGCTGGTAATCAGCTGGGCCCGAGTTTTTAAAGCCGATTAACGCCAAGCCGTGATTGAAACGCAGCCAAGGTTTACATCTCGGTTGTAAAGTGAGGTTGTTTAAATTGAGGGAAAGAATAAATTGAGTTAAACTTGACGGGCAACAGTCTTGGTAAAATCTGTCAGAAACAATTATTATTGAATTCAATTTCCGTGTTTGTCGGGAGTCAAACATCACTCTAACCCCGGGTTAGCATAGTCCACTTTCAACAAATGGCCTCAATATTTAAGATTAGTATTTCCTGGCGGCAGTGATAATTTCAGAACCCAAGTTTCGATAAACTTAGCCCAGTTTCTATGCTTGGGTCTTAAAATAAACTATACAACTATCTAAATTGTGATCTTCCTCGAATATTGAATGGTCTCTATTTTTCGCAAATGGCTGTCGTTTCCTTTCCGCTGATATAACTCAGAGATCTCCTGGGGCGGTGCTACTTTCGCTTACAAGCTAGATTGTGCTAAGTAGGAGAGGAGGATGTGACTTCGGTTCGGTAATCAGTTGTGATCGATAAACTTTGGGAGACAGTGTATGCTAGAACATGACGGCAAAGACAGCTGAATCAAAGCAGAATATCTTACGAAAAAACTGATTGACTTGCTCCAGTCGGCAAAGAATAGAGGACGTACTTGAGGGTCGCGATATCAGTGCTGTAGGTGCGGTGTTCTTCTTAAGAAAGGCTTTAAAATGCAAGTCAGTCGAGCAAGCTTTGTTCCCATTCCAAGAAGATCCATTCCAGGAGAAACCGAAAATTCCTCTCAAACCCTGGAGATTCTCTGAGAATCGGGATACTAGGGAAAATTTACGGGAAACATGAAATAATCCTAAGACACCAGGAAAAAAAGATCGGAAAATTGGAAATCCTAAAGAAAATGTCACCGAAAAAATCGTGAAGATATAATAAATTTCAGGAAGGACTAAATTTATTCAAGGTATTGCTCAAACAGCGATTCATGAAGCCGTCATACCCATTTCAAGCCTTTGGGAGTGAGTCAAATTGGAAATTATCGCAGTAAGTATCAAGAAATGGCTCATTGCAGTGGGTCACTTAATTCGTCACCAAACAAAAGCCTTTTGTTGTTTAAAGAGGGTCAGTTTCTAAAAAAAAGAATACTTTAGTGCTGCGTCGGTGAGGGAGTGAAAAATGAAAATTTGGTTCGTCAACGGACTTGGCGATGTAAATTGACCAACGTGTACCCAAGGATTTAAAAAGCTGGTATTTAAAAAGCTCAGATCTAGAGCGAATCGAGACATGGAATTGTGGGTTGTGTGTGGTTTATATACAGAAGATAGAGCTATGCTCTTGGGAGTGTGATAAACTGAAAACAGGAATAAATTAATCGAGTGAAAAGCGTTCCTTGATCCCATGGTGATTAAGACCCCACCACACAAATGCGTTTTTTAAACTATTCTTTTTCGGTGTCATCGTAAACGCCGCATCGATCTATCCGCTTACACACTACCGTTTTCGTAGCGTTTTCAATTGTCCACACTAAAACGATCCAAAACGCTGAATGACATGTTGTGACGTAGGTTAAACGATATGCGCATGCTCGAAAGAGACGCGACTGCGATATTCGGTATTTCCTGGCCGAATCCAAAATCTTCTTGGCCTTGAATATGATGTCCCTGCTCCAATCCTTGAAGGGAAGATCTTGTAAAACCCAATATCCTAACAAAATGTTATTCTTCTATGAGAAATGAACGTAAGGCTGAATAGAGCAAAGTTTAGCTCCAAACAAGCCACCAAAATTGCTAGTAGCATCGTGAAAAGCATGTTTTCATCCGCCATGTTTGATTTAGAAAGGACGTGAAGCCTGGGTATAATTCACGTGGTGCGGATAATGTAAGCGTTTTAATTTCGATGCGTTTTCGACTGTCCGTACTAAAACGATATTTGGGACATATGTATGCGTTTCCATTTTGATCCGCTTTCGGCAGCGTTTTCAAATTGTTGCGTTTTCGATGAAAAGGGTGAGCGTTTTAGAGTTAACGGAAGGTAGGTTTTTCAAACGAAAAACGCATTAGTGTGGACGGGGCCTAAGGGTACCGATTTGAAAGATTAATTTTTTGCTCTAGATTTTACGGTTTTCTCTGGTACCCTGATGTAGGGAAAGGCCGCAGATCGACAAGTGTTGTTTTGAATGGTTAGGGAGATTAAAAAATTAAATGCCTGGCGACCTTTGTTATCTAACTCAACATCGAGTAGGCGTTCTCCGAATCGGTCACCTAGTCGTCTTCCTGCTTCGCCGGTGTACAACTTTCTGCATAATGTGAGGTTATGCAATGAATAACATTTGCGGAAACACACGTGGAACGATCAGTGATCTTACGAGATTGCTTGCTTACTTTGTCAGCGTTTTGAATGAACGGAAAGTTTTGCATCGCGAGCACCCGCATTTAATTCATTACCATTACCAAGGTGCCAGCTTGCTCATTTGTTTTGAATGCTTTCCTGACTAGAAAATTACCTACATTTCTGTCACATTTGAATAAAATCAGTAGTGGCTGCGAAAAGATTTCACAAGTTTCGGGATCATTTTGCAGTATTTTAAAGTTACAAGAATAATGAGTTTTACTGGGTCATTATGAGGGGATGGAATTCTGTTATTCTTTTCCTTTTGTCACGTTTGTAGTGCGGACTATTTGTGACGCGTTGTTCCTTCGTTAGAAGCAACGGTCAATAAAGAGCTCGCCAGTGTATGTAATTGGTTAATGGCAAACAAATTATCTCTCAACACAAAGAAATCAAATTTTGTAATTTTTCGGCCATATCAGAAGCGAATGGACTACGACGTAACCATAAAACTCTTTGACCACGGTTTAAAGTCCTTAATTCTTCTAGAGAGGAAGGACTATGTTAAATACCTTGGTATTCTTTTTGACTCAGACTTCACTTGGAAGCATCATACATTCAAAGATCGGCAAATCTCGTGGAATTCTTTCAAGATTGAGACACTTTGTTCCCATTGATACTTTACTAAGCATATATCGATCTTTGATTCAGCTCTATATATGGTATTGCTGTGTAGTGCCAAGCTGTTCAAACAAACTTAGACAAACTACTAATCTTGTAAAAACGCGCTCTCGTTTAATTCACTTTGTTCCATACAGATTTCATGCGATCCTGCTACTCAACCATCATAATATCTTCCCGCTGAACTTTCAATACTGCAAGTCAGTTTGCACTATAATGCATGACGTTCTAACAATTTTTTACCGGCAAACATTTATAAACCTATTTCTTCATCCTACACAAGTGCATAGCTATGACACTAAGTTTTCAGAGAGTGGTAGTCTTAACATTAAATATTCCAGGACAAATCAGTGAAGGCATTCATTTTCTAGATTTGGTACAAGAATTTGGTACAGTATTCAGCTCAAAGTATCCGAGAACTCCCTAAACACAAATTTAAGGCTTCTTTAGATCAACTCCTTTTACATATTTTGAAACTGGAGGATACTTCCGGTTGACTCACCTACTTTAATTAATGAAGTAAGCAAAATGACAAGAAATGTAAAATAAGCTTGTAATTTTGTAATGCTGAATTGTAATAACTCTAGTTCGTCTCTTTGCATCGTTGATATAATCTATTTTCCTTCTCCTTTCCTTTTCTTAAGCTCTTCCTACTGAATGACCTTATATTTTCCTCTGCCCGCCTCAACTAGCCAAGATATATGAGAGCAGAGGAAGTTGGTATGTGTGTTTATGTTTTTAAGTTCAACTTTTTAACTTTTGTAGACATCAATAGCCATTGACTTGACTTGAAACAACCCCACAATTGCTAGCGCCACAACTCGGTCCCAGTGTTTTCCAAAGTGAAGTGTTGTCTCCCGCGCTTGGCTTCTCCTCCCGCAAAACAATTTTAGCGCGCTAGCGCGTTTCGCCGCTTCCTTTGCTATCCTTAGAAACATTTCGGACTACTCGTTGTCGAAATTAAATATTCAAATTTCCTCTCGAAACTCTACGGTAGATCTTTATATGATTGCAGATTTTCCGGCGTTGTACAAGAGAACTTCGCACATGAAACATTATTTAGCGCCCTCATACAGATCAAATTCCTCTTAATCGCATTCAAAACTTTCCACTTATAAACATCTCTCAAAAAGTCGCCTACCCAAGTAATCCCATGTATGGCGGTGCTTGTCATAGCAAGCAGTTTGTAACAAAGATATGCAAACGGTCAATTGACTTGCTGCGCCGTGATAGGTTGAAATGTGTTTGTTTGGTTGTTTGTTTGTTTTTTTCGTTAGTTTGTTTTCTCATTATTTATAACCATGGACTCATTTAGTGTGAAATTATGTGGCTATCTGATTTATCAATCTGACCGGAAGTGGATGTATGTACCGAGAGAGCCCGCTTGGAAGTCTACATGACAATTACATACAGTACAAGTGAATGCTAAGTTACAGCTGACAATTTTTGTGCTTTTGCTGAATGCTGTTCTTCTTTATTGTTGCTACAGGAACGTTCCTCGCTCGCAGTCATACCAAGATGTAAACGGCACAGCTGTTGATTCCCAAAACACAAGATTACTGTTGGAGGAAAAAGAGCAAGCACTGCTCGCCTCCCAAGAAACAATAAAGGTATGTCTCCTTTTCTTTCTGTTTTTGAAACTGTTAGCCTGTTTGGCAGGCGCCGTTCTCCCCTTCCCTCTCCCTTTCTAGCGCCTGCCACGCAGGCTAGAAACTGTGGGTGTTTGCCATTCCAAGAAGAAACCGGTGAGTAATGGGAACAGCTGTTTACTGTCGTGCTCAATTCTCCTAGTATGTCAGAGACTGGAGATGGCAGAGATGACAAATGGCACGCAATTTTCCGGCGTTTCGTTCCAAACAGGCAAAGGTACCCGGAGAATTTAGCTTGCTTTTTGTCTCTGGTGCTGTAATACGTGGGGCGTTTCAGTTGGAACGGTGCGATTGAGAGACCACCCAAGAGACGGTGAAAGGAAAGGCGTGTGACTGAAATGACTATATACAAGAATCGCGCGTGAGGTGCGAAAAGAAATCGTGTGGAAGAAAATCAGGCTTTCGCTTCACAACTTTCCTTTTGCGAGCGCTCATAACTCATAACTCATAACTCCAATGGTCTTTCGCTATGCGTGTATATTTGAATTTTACGAAACGTACTCATAAATTTTCATATTCACTCAATGAAGGTGGTTAATCACATTTAGCCCAACCTCTTTTTCTCTGCAGATTCTGAATGTCAAAATTCGAAGACCCGAGCACTTGCTGCACACAGTGAAGGATTTAAGAATAGACGACTTGACAAAGAGACTTCAGCAGGCAACGCAACCACCCCCTCGACAGTTACCGCCGCAATAGCATTCCCCACAGTCCCCCGCTGTTGATCCGTCACTTCCTGCCACGCAGATGCATCATCAGAATCCACTTCCGCCTTTTCATCATACATCATATCACTCAACAGTTACATGAACACTAGGCACACTAGGAACACTAACTTGAGATGCGCACATTGAAGAAGTAGTTAAGGAAGCTATTAAGCGAATGTATTTCTTAGTACAGCTCAAACACGCAAAATTACGGCCAACAGATCTTTTTTTTTTCCATACGTGCGTAAGCTCCATAACTGATTATGCCGTTCAGGTATTTTATAACGCCTTGCCGCAGTATCTCATTAACGAGCTCTTGCGTATCGAGAAAAGGGCGATCGCAATTATTATGCCTGGCACGAGCTTCAATAATGCATGCGAATTTCTTGGCGAAACCCCTATATGGTATATCATATTGATTCATTATATGATAAGCTTTTTTATAGCATTGCATCCAATAAAGACCATAGGCTGGACAGCTTACTTCCGCCATCAGATAAGAATTTAAGGTACAGCTTAAAAACCATCGTTCTTACAATATGCCACACGTCCGCACCAATAGGATAAAGAACTCTTTCATACTCCCAATGGTCTGCCAAGCAAATCCATTTTAATACAAGAATTTTTATCGTTTTATAAACCTGTAACGATCATATGGTAGGTTATTTTCAGAATTATATATCATACCTATAAGAAACGTATTGAACGTGTTATTATAAAGGTTATTATTTTCAATATTCCTTTTAGACATCGTTAGCATCCATATTAGATTTTAATCATTATTGATGATATCAATTATATGGGATCTTTAACTGAAAAGCTCAGTAGAGCTTGCTAGATCTCTTGCCTTATCAGATTTTTGATGTAGAAACAACCAAACGTAATGAATTATTGAAGCGAATAAAATAAAATAAAATAAACATGGGGCAAAACTTTGAAGAGAGAGACTTGAATTCCATGGTCACGCAATCTTCTGTTTAATGCACATCGTATCGTGGCCGTCCTCGTTTCCGCTGCAGACCTTTTCGGTAAGATATCCGTGATCGTCTCTATAAGAAACTCGGTCCAACTCATATGCTATTAGTTCCTTGGCATGCCTTGCGTACTGAAAAACGCTACATTCGATATCTACAACTGTAAACTCTGCACAGACAAATCTGTTCTTTCCTGTCAATTTTAAAATAGGAATAGCCCACCTTGTTTTCCCGCAAAGTTGTAGCATGTAGCATACACTGAAAACCTCCCTCGATAACATGCGGTCTTCCTATCTCCTCAATCAATGATTTGTTGTATGTTCTGGCTGCAAATCGTCGGAATGCGACGTTGTTCGTTACATAGTAGACGTTGTTCGTGCAAGCTGAACGATCTTCCGGTACAAAATTGACGTTGTTCGTACAAACTCGACGTTCTTCTTCCAAAGTCGACGTTGCTCGTACAGACTTGACGTTGTTCGTACAAAGTGACGACGTTGTTTGTGCAAATGATATAATATCATACATAGCTCAGTGATTCAGCCTTATATTTGTACATTGTATATTGCTGCAATAAGTTTTAATAAAACAGTCATTATAATTATTATTATTATAAAGTGGTTGTTCTTTGTACAAAGTGTTAAGTTTTGAACAAAAAAGGAAGAAAATTAGCAAGGTAATTTTGATAGAGAAACTGCTTCATACCAGTGCTTTGTTTGTTTATTAGTGTGGTTTTCAATTGAGTGCAGACGCAGATGAAGCAATAAACAGTCAACAAGCTCGATTTCTAAAGGACCTTTATTTTATTACGACGAACAGAAGATAACAAAACTGAGACACGACTCCAACGCTACACGACCAGAAGAAAAGAGCTAAATAAAATATACAGGGAGTAGTTATACTCTGAGCGTTAAATATTCGGGAGTGCCTTGACAAAATGAATGCATTACCTAATAATATAACTGGTGAGACTTGTAAAGAAGGTGATAAGAAAAAACTGCAAACACAGAGTACAGCTACAAGGTGCTAACTAACTAACGACAAAGTTTCGCGATTACGTAACATAAGCCACTAAGGTCCAAATGCATATAACAATCGACGCCAAGCGCATCAAATTGCGAGCGCGCAAGGCACGATTGGTTTTGGTTTTGTCGTTCTCATTGACTGAGAAAAATAACGCGACAGTGTGACGGAAAGCAGAAACAAAGCAAACGAAAATCAATTTCCGGATACTAAAATGAAAACCACTCTAACAGATGAGCTGAGATATTAGCCCTAATATTATGGCTCTTGGTTTAGATTTATTTTACGATCCATCCATGAACAATAAAAAAAGAGAACCCTGACATTTACAACTAAAACAAGAATCACTGAATAAAATGGGATTAATTTTCTTGTGTTTGTGTGTCTTTTTTTGTAGTCAGTATGGAAAGAGATTTGCAGCAAGGTTACGTGATGGTTTCTCTGTGACTAATTTTTCTTCTTCTTTTCAGTAAGGTTGACCTGAATTCGTTAATGCACTTACTGTTTTGAAATGAAAGCTAGCAGGTATCTCACTATGTTGATTTAATTCGATAGTCACTTAATTTGTTTTCGAGAGCTAAAAAAAGGGGCGTTTATAACTGTTACTTTGGTAACTCATTACGCCTGTTAGGCGTGGTAGAGAGGTAAGTCCACTAAAACCTTGCGAAAGCAGTAACTCCGCAGCTCTTCCAGGTTTCTACTTTCATAGCTCCCTATTACCTGTAGCTTTTTTGTTATCAGGGCTAGGAGCATTGTTTCTGTTGTATTATCTGTTGTTTCATTTTCCAATCTCACACCGCATGGAGCGAAAGGGAACCTAGATTACAAACAGTCCCTCTTTCGCCGCTTCGTTCGTCGAGCGTGAGGCTAAAACAAAACCAGCGCGATAAAAATTGTCCGGCGAAATCTGGACGCGAGGAGAAGATTTCGCGCCACCCGCGGCCATGTTTTCTAGCGCCGGTTTTTTGCCTTCCACTTGACGAACTAAGCGGCGAAAGAGGGATTGCTCATAGTCTAAAGGGAACCGCCCTGGCATCGTAACTGAAGTCAAACGTAACTGACATCAAAATGATAAAGATAAGGCTTTTGCGTTCAGAGGAGGGTGACAAAATCTGCATTATAAAACTACGCCGCTAGTTCTTACCTAAACGACTGGTCAATAAGAAAATCAAGACGCTCCTTCCACGCTGGTGTAGTCATGACCATGGCTGTTGTATGACGATGTGTCTGACACCAACAGCTATATTTATCCGCTGAATGTTCACATCTTCGTGCGAAAATTTCAAAGTAGATCTTAATTTTCTTGTAGTTTTTGCATTTTGTTTTGTTTTGCAGTTTTTTTTTAATTACTTTTTGCGGCTTCATGCAAGTGCATTTGGCACCTGATTCGTGATAAAATCCGGCCATGTAGATTAAAGTGTTGTTAATTGTATTCAGCCATGTAGATTAAAATGTTGTTAATCGTGTTCAAAACTTTTCTGTTCAAAAGTTCTTTCAAAAAGTGGCCTTACCACATAATCCTCAGGCGGTGTCTGACACAGCAAACAGTTTATAACCAAAATATGCAAATGCTGAATTGACTTGCTTCGCCGTGATTGGCTGATATGTTTCACCTTAGCGTTTTATAACTTTCTGCATCTCCCTCAACGGCAGGAAAGACTGAACAGGAAAGACTGAAGTCTGAGTAAACTGGTGAGTACGTTTACCTCTTTTTTTCCTCTGGGGGGTGGGGGAGGTTAATCTTAACGCCTATACAGGAATGTGTGTGCCACCCAGCGGGGTAGTGTTTTGGGGCTTCTCGAGCACGAACGTTGTTCAATATTCTTAATGTAGGCAACGTCAGTATCGAGTGATATCTGCCTCTTTTCAGTCTGTTGCGTGTACTTAATGATCCTAACTTTTTTATCGCTTAACCCATTTTTCAAGCGGGATATCACTATCACTCCAAGAATATCCTTGAAAATTGTCCAAAAGGGGACATACGGGTGGCACAAATCCCTCCTGAAACGTACTTGATACCCCCATCCCATCAGGGACCGGAGAGCGCAAAAGCCCTTGGAGACACCCTTGTCGAACGTGACAATAAATCAGTTGCAAAATTACATGTGTGATTGGTCTAGACTGCCAGCACAGTATATTATTATTACTAAGGAGAAAATGTTAGTGTACCACCCATAAGTGATAGCCAAATGTCACATTTACACTTGTCGTGAGAGCACTTTCATTCAACAAAAAATATACAAATCAATAAGATATGCGTACTATTAAATAAGTGCTTGTTATAGAAGGCCATTCATGAATTTCTCTACTGCTAAAATTGTGAAAAGCATAAAACCCGTACATATATTTTGCTTCCAGAAACCTGGAGTAAGAAAACTAAAAAATCGTGAAAACAGCTTACGCGTTCAGCCTATATGAAGTACTCAAACTAGTAACGCCTGTTAAAAATGTCCACCTGATGCATAGCTCACATATTTTTGTGTCACGCTTATATCCTAGAGTCCTATTCAGTTTACATGCGTTCTATTCAGTCAAATTCGGGTAACTGAGGTCATAGAACAGACTGGAAACACAACTTAAGAAAACGTCTTGTTATATGATGGGACAGTAAAGCGATTTCCATTTGAGTATCGCAAGTAAATTGCGTTTGCTTGGGTTTTGCATTGCTTCGCTCTGTGATTGGCCAAGAAAACTCGCACCACTTTCTCAACCGATGAGAAGCAAAGCAGAAACCATTCGTGACTTGCACGCGCGTATTTTCCCGCGCTTTGCGCCAGTTACGTGAAATTACTTCGGATTCTGATTGGTTCATTACATTGGTTTTACGACAGTCAATTGAAAACTGCTCTAACAGTGATGCCAGTATTGTAAATCACCCAAATGCAACTCCTAGACATTTTCCCTTTTTCCAACATTTCTCATCGACTACCCACGCAGTGTACTGATAATAGGATCTAACACTACTGGTTTGGCCGAAATTCTGTCTGTTCCTTACCTATATAAAGCCGTGCGATTGAAACCGTGGTCAACTAACTGAACGGTTTTACATGTTTTCTTCTTATATCGCTTTATATCGCTTCTTATATCGCTTATATATATATATATGTGTGTGTGTGTGTGTGTGTGTGTGTGTGTTGCCAGCATGGTTGTCCTGATAGTGTAGTGGTCATCACACCCGACTAGTATACGGGGGGACGTGGGTTCAAATCCCGCTCAGGGCAAATTTTCTTTCAAACATTTATTCAATGAAAATATGATTATTTGGAGTGTAGAGGGTTAGGGTTTCCCTCATATACAGAATAAATTAATTGAATAAATGTTTGAAAGAAAATTTGCCCTGAGCGGGATTTGAACCCACGTCCCCCCGTAATACTAGTCGGGTGTGATGACCACTACACTATCAGGACAACCATGCTGGCAACACGGCAATCGAAGATGTGATTTACGTGATCGAAGACGTGGCATCCCGGGAAATTTAATTAATTGAAATAAGCCTGTATCCGTAATTGGATCCTCCTTTGTCATCCCCTAAGTTGACTTCGGTCGTGTATCAGTAATTGATCCTTAGTTGGGTTTCAAATGGAGTTATAGGCTTTCCCTGCCTTGTCACCTAAGAAAGTAAAATTTCCCGGGATGCCACGTCTTCGATCACGTAAATCACATCTTCGATTGCCGTGTTGCCAGCATGGTTGTCCTGATAGTGTAGTGGTCATCACACCCGACTAGTATTACGGGGGGGCGTGGGTTCAAATCCCGCTCAGGGCAAATTTTCTTTCAAACATTTATTCAATTAAAATATGATTATTTGGGGTGTACAGGGTTAGGGTTTCCCTCATATACAGAATTTAATTAATTAAAATAAGCCTGTATCCTGTGACCGAAGAAAAAGTCATTGTCATTAAGACCATAAGGACTCAAAGTATTACGCTTATAGGCCCATTGGCCCTCCTTATCCCTCAGCTCCTCTTCCCCATTGACCCTGTCTATCAACTGCATGTTCATATCATCCAAACCGCTATGTCCATCACTCCAAAAGTGTTTATACAGTAGGTCGTCATTCTCCCGCTGTGCCTCATTCAATCTTCTATGGCGTCTTATTCTGGATTTATGGTTGTTAAACCTTATTCTAAACTTTGTAACAGTGGACCCCACATACTGTACTGAACACCTCTTACATGTGATCAAGTAAACCACATTACTTTGAGTCCTTATGGTCTTAATGACAATGACTTTTTCTTCGGTCAGAACAGGCGTTCCAGACGCACGTAATTTGTTGATGGTTTATAATGGCATTATGCGATTGGGGAGGAGATCGTTTGTTGATGCGCGCGCGCGAGGCTGTTTAAGTTTACACTTTTAAAGTTGTATGACGCGTGCGGTTGTAACTGTAATTTTACCCTGATGAAGACCACTTTATGTGGTCGAAATATAGGTGTGGAACAAAACATGTGGGTTATGTTCATTTGTGATAGTGTATGTTTCTTCATGAAGATTAACTGTTTGTGACTGATGCTTGTGAAGAGTTATTAATTGTTTGCATCGATGGAAAACAGGGAATCATACTACTTTTTCAAGTTGTTGAATTTGTGTAAAAGGCGTTTGAGTTACGACCACCACACTCGATTTTTGAACGCCTGTAAAGAAGAGGACGTTGTAGCGAAAGGACTTCGTCTGAAGAAGAAAGCCAATATTGAAGTTGTTACTGAGGATTTTGATGAGGAGTGGAGATTGGTTTTGATGGATGCTTCGAGGAAATTGCAGGATTTGTTAGTGCGACAAACGGGACATGTAGAGCGACGATTAACGGAAGATATTTTGGCCACTAAACGTCAGATTAAGGAGCGTTTCGGAGAATCGACCTTGGATAACATGGTAAGAAAAATATCTGCTATTTGTGAGAAATTTAATCAAGTACTTTTAGAAAGGAGAAGGAAGAAATTGGGTGAATTACTGACTGGTAGTGCTTTGGTTGGAGTGGAGGAACCGGATGTTGAGGGGGATTGGGAGCTGAGTGCAATCGGTGTAGAGAGTGGGGATCGAATGGCGAGTGGTCCCTCAAGGGAGGAAATCGAGAACTTTGTATCTACAATTAGGCAGGGTGTAGGGATGGGGGATGTTGACGACATTGATAGGGGGATAGAGGTGGAAGACTTGACGCCAGAAGAAAATTTAGCTGGTGTGAATCCTCTACCAGTGGACTGTCCACTATTACTAGTGGATTTGAGGGAAATCAGCAGTGATATAAACAGTATATTGGAGGCAATGCACGCGGAGGCGGAAGGTAGTCTGCGGAATGAATTACAGGATAATGTGGTTAGGACAGTGGGGGAAACGTCAGCAGGTAGTAATATGGGAGTTGAAAGAGAACGTAACGAGTTACCCGCAAGACGGTTTGGAATGAGTACGGATGCAGGGCTAGATACTGGGAATCATACTGTTGTCAATCTTTCGAAGAGACTACTTACGGAAGCGGAAATATCTCTTTTGTCTAAGGGATTGAAATTTTGCCCTATGCCGGAAAAGATTGATGTTTACAATCTTCGAAAGGACATAAGAGATTATATCAGACGGATTAGGTTACGTGAGTATTTTTATTCTGAAGATGAAGTTGATGGGGACTTTTCAGATAAGCCAGCGTTCAGAAATAAGTCAAAATGGTGTCCGGAGAAGAACAGGGAAATAGCCATAGAGGCGTACGTGGACGCTGTTGAAAAGGCGATTTTAGCGTACGATTTGGATAAAACATATCGGCATAATATAACAAGGGATGAACAGAGGGCGCTGGAGAATTTGAGGGGTTATGAAGATATAATCATAAAGCAAGCAGATAAAGGTTCTGCGGTCGTTGTAATGGATAGTGACGCATATATAGAAGAAGCCATGCGACAGCTAGATGATTCGGAAGTATATACGTTGTTGGACAGAAAATAAATGAGTGCTACAGCAAAGGGAATATTGATGAGAAAATGCGAGATTATCTTTTGTCGTCTGAAGATGTGAAGCCTGGTAGGTTTTACCTTTTACCGAAGATACATAAACAGGGTTGTCCAGGTAGACCAGTGATTTCTGGATGCAACACTCCTACAGAGAAGATCTCTGAATTTGTGGACCATAAAGTACGACCACTAGTGCAAGGGATAGAGTCATACATCAAAGACACCAATGATTTTCTAAAGAAGTTAGGAGAGCTGGGGAGGCTGCCGGAGGGGTCCATTTTGTGTACAGTTGATGTGGTTGGCCTGTACCCCCACATTCCACATGATGAAGGTGTGGCAGCTTTGAAGGAAGCATTACTGAAATTCGATGGTTTCAATGAGGGTAATTGGGAAGGATCATTGAATGAGGACGTAGTCACTTTTACAGAGTTGGTGTTGAGAAATAACAACTTTGAATTCAATGGCAAACATTATCTACAAAAGCTAGGAACAGCGATAGGAACAAGAATGGCTCCTTCATATGCAAATATCTTTATGGATAATTTGGAAAGACGTCTACTTCGGGATGCAGAAGTCAAGCCCTATATTTGGTGGAGATACATTGATGATATATTTATCATATGGACGGAGGGTGAAAGGAAGTTGGAGGAATTTATAAAATAAATAAAATATTTAAACAATGCCCATAACACGATCAAATTTACTTCAAAGTGTTCTGTGAATGAAATAGAATTTTTACATGTTAGGGTGATCAACAAGTCAGGTGTATTGGAGACGGATGTATTCGTTAAACCAACGGACAGTCACCAATATTTACATTACAGTTCCTGTCATCCGGGTGCCTGTAAGAAGAGTATACCGTATGCTCAAGCGATGCGATTACGTAGGATTTGTTCCAAGCCCTATTTTTTTGAGAAGCGGGTGGAGAATTTGGTGGAATACTTAATTGAAAGGGGTCATCAGAAGAACTTCGTGGAAAAACAAATCGGGAGAGTCAGGCGTATGACCAGAGAAGCGGCTTTTAAGAGTAAACAACAAACACGCAGTGCAAAAACACCTTTTGTGGTAACTTACCATCCTGGCTTGCCGAACATAAGTAAACTACTCAGACAGCTACATCCCATTTTGAAGTCTACGGATCGATGTAAAAAAGCCATCAAGGATATCCCTTTGGTGGCTTTCAGAAAACCTAAAAGTTTGGGGGACTACCTGGTGCGTGCGAAGATAAATAGCCGTGGCTCTGCAGAAAATGTACGAGGAACGTGTAAATGTAAATCAAGTCGATGTGAAGTCTGTAGGTATTTAGAGGAAAAGGACTATTTTGTGTGTACTCATAATCACAGGAAGTACTCTATTAACTATAGTCTTGATTGTAACTCAAGTAATGTGGTTTACTTGATCACATGTAAGAGGTGTTCAGTACAGTATGTGGGGTCCACTGTTACAAAGTTTAGAATAAGGTTTAACAACCATAAATCCAGAATAAGACGCCATAGAAGATTGAATGAGGCACAGCGGGAGAATGACGACCTACTGTATAAACACTTTTGGAGTGATGGACATAGCGGTTTGGATGATATGAACATTCAGTTGATAGACAGGGTCAATGGGGAAGAGGAGCTGAGGGATAAGGAGGGCCAATGGGCCTATAAGCTTAATACTTTGAGTCCTTATGGTCTTAATGACAATGACTTTTTCTTCGGTCAGAACAGGCGTTCCAGACGCACGTAATTTGTTGATGGTTGATAATGGCATTATGCGCGCGGGGAGGAGATCGTTTGTTGATGCGCGCGCGCGAGGCTGTTTAAGTTTATACTTTTAAAGTAGTATGACGCGTGCGGTTGTAACTGTAATTTTACCCTGATGAAGACCACTTTATGTGGTCGAAATATAGGTGTGGAACAAAACATGTGGGTTATGTTCATTTGTGATAGTGTATGTTTCTTCATGAAGATTAACTGTTTGTGACTGATGCTTGTGAAGAAAAGCCAGAAATAACGGTTACAATCACAGAAATTTGAAATACAGAACAACGATACATTACATTACATACTAGGCGTGTCGCGTCACACGGGTCGTTATCGCTAATTACATAATGACCTTCTTAACAGAAATTTCCTAACATGTCTACAACACGATGTCAGCTCATTTCTTTTGTGTAGACTTGCCATTTCTGGTTTACAAATAATGAAATATTTCTCCCACAAACACAAATTGCTTGCTTCGCAAGAAGCATGAAACTCAGAGTTGCAGTAAATGTTTAAATAACCTAACTCTTGGATTATAATTATTTGCAGCTCTAGCTCTGCTATTGAGCACTTTATAGTAGATGAGGATTTCAATCCACTTTTTGGTTATATTCAGCTCCTATTTGTTGAGCGCTCTGACTGACTCATCTCCTATCACTATGGAGAAGGTTAATTTGAACTATTCCACCAAGAACATCCCACTGCCAGCAAAGAACGAATACTTGAAGAGATTCATCGAGAAGACGGAACATTTCATACATTTCTAAACAAGACAGAATCAACAGCAAACGAGTCATACGGTTTCAAATCAAGAAACTCTCCGCCGCAAATCAACGAATTGTTACCTTTTGAAGATGCCATGACCAAACTTATCCAGAACATCAAATTCAAGGACACTAAATGCAGTTTCCAAAGTAAATTAAACAGCGACATCAAGAACAAGATCAAGAAGCCAGATACTCTTCTTATTCCAGCAGACAAGACCACTAATTTTTACATCATGAATCCTTCCTCGTACGACAAATTGATTGAGGAGAACGTCACCAAAACCTACAAAAAGTCAAGCGACCAACTTGTAGAGAAATTAGACGCGCAGTCTGCTAGAATAGCTGAACGACTCAAGTTAGATAACCGCATTGAGAAATTGGCTAAGAAAGAAGCATTTATCACGTTGAAAGATCATAAACCAAATTTTCACGACCATCCATCATGCCGCTTAATAAACCCATCGAAGTCTGAAATTGGTGTAATTAGCAAACACATCCTCGATGAAATCAACACCTCCATCATCAGCAGCACTAAAATAAACCAGTGGAAAAACACCTCCAGCGGCCTTACATGGTTTAACAGTCTAGAAAACAAGAATTCTCTCTCATTCATATGCTTTGACGTTTGTGAGTTCTACCCCTCAATAACTGAGAAGTTGCTTTCCAAAGCACTGGATTTTGCCTCCAAGTACCGTCCAATCAATAGTCATGAGCGTGAAGTTATCTTGCACGCAAAACGATCCCTGCTGTTCAACGATAATTGCCCATGGGAGAAGAAATCTGCCAACAATCTATTTGATGTCACTATGGGATCCTTCGATGGAGCGGAGACATGTGAATTGGTTGGATGCTTCCTTTTGTCGCTTCTTACCAAGAAGTACGACCAAAACATCGGGTTATACCGGGACGACGGGTTGGCAGCCTTTAGTGGGAAACCACAGGAAATAGAGAAGATCAAAAAAGATATTTGCAAAGTCTTTCGTGACAACGACTTGAAGATCACAGTCGAAGCCAACACCACGAAGGTCAATTTCCTAGATGTCACGCTTGACCTTAAAAGTGGGAAGTACTATCCTTGCACAAAGGAAGGCAATGTCCCACTGTATGTGCATACAAAATCCAACCATCCACCATCCATCCTGAAAAACATCCCTGAGTCAATTAACAAGAGGCTTTCCGAGATATCTTCCGACAAAGAATGCTTCGATAACGCTAACCCCATCTATCAAGAAGCACTCAACAAAAGCGGATATCACTACAACCTGTCATTCAATGCCACACCAAACCAGACACCACGTCCACGGAGAAACAGACAGCGGAACATCACATGGTTCAACCCGCCCTATAGCAAGAACGTAGAAACAAACGTCGGAAAATGCTTCCTTTCACTAATTGATAAGCATTTCCCAAATCTAACCCACTTCACAAAATTTTTAACCGTAACACCCTCAAATTAAGTTACAGCTGCATGGGCAACATCAAAACAATCATATCTAACATTAACAAAGCCGAAATTAACAAATCCACACGCACTAATAATCAAACTGAGAGAAGCTGCAATTGTCGGAAACCTGACACGTGTCCCATGGATGGAAACTGCAATGTGGAAAACGTCATTTACCAGGCTGAGGTCACCACAGAATCCACAAAGGAAACATACATCGGACTTTGTGATACTGCGTTCAAATTGCGGTATAGAAACCATGAATGTTCATTCCGTAACGAGCGTTACAAACATGCTACCGAGCTTAGTAAATATATATGGAGTCTCAAAGATAAGAACACTAAGTATGTCATCAAATGGCGCAAGATAAAACAAGCTAGTTCTTATTCCAATGTTACTAAGAGATGCAATTTGTGTTTGTGGGAGAAATATTTCATTATTTGTAAACCAGAAATGGCAAGTCTAAACAAAAGAAATGAGCTGACATCGTGTTGTAGACATGTTAGGAAATTTGTGTTAAGAAATGTCATTATGTAATTAGCGATAACGACCCGTGTGACGCGACACGCCTAGTATGTAATGTAATGTATGCATTGTTCTGTATTTCAAATTTCTGTGATTGTAACCGTTATTTCTGGCAGTTGCCTGATGATTGCTTCGCAAGAAGCATGAAACTCAGAGTTGCAGTAAATGTTTAAATAACCTAACTCTTGGATTATAATTATATATATATATATATATATATATATATATATATATATATATATATATATATAGCCGAACTTTTCAAAACCAGGCTCATGAAAATTTGAGGGGTTTTAGAACTTTCTTTATCAATACCTCGGTTTATCAAAAGGGAGACTTGCATTTAGGCCCGTTATGAGCCTACAGTCTCTGTCAAAGGGAAGACGAAGAATACATGTTATTTATCTTGCAATTAGACATGAAATTGACGTGACCTCTGACATGAGAATTTTGGTGCGTTAGTCGGCCAAATCTCTCTAGAATACGCTCTTTCTGACGGCAAAGTTAGCTTTGGAATTAGCGGCATCGATTTAGGCGAAGTATAGCAGCGTTTTCAACCGAGCGTTCGTGATTGCTACGAAGAATCACAGCTAATTATTGTCGAATTTTATTTGTGTAAATTATCGCTCGATTTTGTGATCACTTCTGACACCGGAAACCAGTCATTATGACACTTTCACACTATCAAATCACTAGCTTATGATCGATAAAATTGCGAGGGCGGAAACTAGTCAAAAAAGTGTTCAAACTTACGCTTTTTGCAGACAAATTCCCAGCCATGCCTTGTGCTTTTGGGGAAACTTCATGAGGTCCCGGATGTTTACTGTCCGTGTTAGCGAGGAGCTGTTGACGACAATCTAGCCACAGCATTTTTACTAAGTCTTTAGCATGCTCCAAATTCTACACCAGTTTCTCTCCCTGAGCCTTGAAATGATCACCGACACCTACTTTCTGAGGCTAAAGACTTGTTACCTCTCAAAGCAGAGCTCTCAATATCCCTACATTTTTTCCAGCAGTACCGCCCGGGTAAACAAAGTACTCGTTTAGCAAATAACTGCACAGCAGGGTATTAGACGAGGCAGACACTGCACCTCGCAAGACTTTCTCCCTCACTGGACTTAATGATGTCCTAAGGAATACTCTGCTCTAGGAGGCCAACGGAAAATCAAACTCTAACGACGCCATTGCGAGCTAACTGACCGCGCGAAGACTTCAAATGCACGTTTCTTTCTTTGAGAGAGAGTGGAAACTAACTGACAAAAAAAATTGGAGGGGATGGGGGGGGTGGGGGGAAGTGGGGATAAGACCTTAATGCAAAGTTTAAGTCAGGGACAGTTTCTTTCTCCTCTTCTAATTATTAATGTAGCTAGCATGCCCCCCGCCCCGTCCAAAAAAGATAAAAAAGAAAAAGAGTGAGAGACATGTAATAGGAGTTAGTATGGACTCCAGTAGCCCTGTTTTGAAAACTCCAGCTATATATATATATATATATATATATATATATATATATATATATATATATATATATTTATTTATTTATAAAATATTTAAATATTTAAGATAGTAGGCGCCTACTCATTGGTCAATAGGTGTGTTTAGATGAGAGTATGTAAACACGGTTGTGACATCACGCTGTTTGTGTTTCCCGGTACAATTTGAAAACATTTCAAAGCTTTCGCAAGACTCATAAAGCAATTTTAAGTACAAATATAAAGGAAATAAAAAAAATAATTGTCAAATTTCGATTTGGGGTTTAGCTATCTCTTCCCCCGTGAGCCCGAGGAAACAAAGCAAAAGAAAAAGCACAGCGCTTTCCCTGCCTCGATGATCGTGAGCTACACGACCTACAGCGAAGCTAAGAGGACAAAATATGCAACAAAATAGGCAGTAAACGTTTTTCAAGGTAATTTTTGTATTAAGCACTACAACAAAATTCTCTATAAGACATTCTTTATTCTAAAAAATGTACACGAAAACGTACACCAAACTAAGCGTATATATGCTACAGACTGTAAATGCTTCAAATCAAACTTTGCGCGGCCGATCGGTTGCCGTGTTTTGGCTGTCAAATTAGCGTAAAATGTATTTTCTCTGAGACCTTCTCAGCTTAAAAATATACTACAACCTGGATCCGCTGCTTGGGCTATGATTCCTATCCAGCAAAACTTTACAAGGCACGATGAGCGATTCAACTTCTCAACCTTGTTCCCGGGCTGCCAATTTGGGCAAGTTCATGCCACTTTCAGAAGCGGTCAAGCACAGTGAAATTCATTTCCAGCTTAAACAAACTTCTCATCTTGAAGTTCTTTCCTTACCGATTCGTATAGTTTGGGCATTTCTTCTGGTTCTCGCCGAGCGTTCGGTATTTTTCTGCACGATTTCAGAGTAATCAAAGCTTTGACCAACATGGCGCTTGCATGAGGCTTGCCAAAAATTTCAACTTGATTTTGACTTTCATAACGCGAATTCTGATTGGTTCTTGTGCTGTCAGTTGCGCGTTATGATTGGCTAGTGGGAAATACGATTGTTCAAAGCGCGTATTAAGAAAATCTATTTCAATCAAGAAGTAAATAAACAAATGTTCCCTTCTTTTGTCGAATTACTTTTTAGAAATATTTTATAAAAGCAATAGAGGACTTTTTTCCGTGTTTACATAGCCTCATATAAACACTCGGGGGGTTGGGAGAATTCTCGAAAGTTATGCAAACCCTCGACTGCGTGTCGGGTTTGCATAACTGTCTCGAATTCTCCCAACCCCCCCTCGTGTTTATACGAAAACCACGAAAACCATTCTTCAAACATTGATTGACCTATTATATATATATATATATATATATATATATATATATATATATATATATATATATATATAATTAGTTGTACATTAGTTAGGAGTCTTTGATGGATTCTTGTTGTCTTATTTTCACTGTCAACGCTGAGCTCTCTTTATTTTGATCATTCGCCGGACTCAACTAAATGTAACGAAAGAAGCTCGGCTCTTATTTCCCTGCCTTCCACTGATCAAGGTAGCTGGTTGTTAGCTTAAAATAACTGGAGGCTAACGTCTGTGTGACTGTTTAGGATGACACCTAGTTATCTCGATATTCCCACTGACAAGCTACTATAACAACATGAAGCACATGCATTGAAGGACTACATGGAAGAAAGGTTTAGAATTTCGTTTGATCTCTTTGTAGTAACTTTGTCTGTTAAGGTCACGCACGACAATGGCCTATGAGTACATTCATTATCGAGTCAAATTTTGGGGTAGGTGTTCCATTTTCAAGCTTCAAATCTCTAAATTGTGGAGTCGATTCCGCTGACCTTGGTGGATGGTGGAATTACGTAATGTTGTCATTTTATAGGCAATCTCGTACCCAGAGTGCTCAGGCTCTTTGGCCAGCGGTTAGCCGCCAGGAGAGACTCTGGAATAATGGTAAAAAATTCAAAATTTTTGATTAGCTGGCCCGTAACGGCTTCCATTGTTTTACCCCAGACTTTCTGGGAAAATGGCTGTTCATTATCCTAGAGTCTCTCCGGGCGTCCACCCGCTGACCAAACAGCCCGAGGACTCTGGCTACGAGATTGTTTTATAGGCGGATCGAGATTTAAGCGCATATTTTAGACTGCTAAAGTTAAAACTGGGAAAATTAATGTTTGTGTCCAAGTTTTCTGTTTGATAAGCGCAGTAAAGGAAATGGTTTTATTACTTAGTGTTAAAGAATAATCTCGGTCTTCTACGATGGAACAAGCTGATGTCTCAATTTCAAGCTCAAGACTCGTTAAGGTTATTGGCTTCCACAGGAGTACTACTGTGGAGACTTTGAAGCGTCGGATCTTCTTTATGAAGTTTGTTTTTGTAATCGTACTTCCCAATCTGTGAAATCACGGTACAGCATGCTAACTTTATCTCCCGGGTGTATCAGTTACTGAAATTCCCACAATGCATGGAATAATTTTAGAATAAATTAAGAATTTAGAAACCTTTCTCATGAATATCCCGTACATCGTCAGAATCAGTGGCTCGAGATTAGTGTCCTGCGCGGCATTAACCGATAAAAAATACCTGGGAAATTTGAGAACTCATTACTCGGGCTGCCCGCGTCTCGCGCGGCGCCCGAGTCTAAAATTACCGACGGTTCTTCTTTTTCGTCGTCGAGTAGCGTCCACAAAGCTTACTTCCGGCGTTTCTGCGCAAGCGCTAACTATTTTTAACAGCTGCAGAGAAGATGAGTTCAGCTGTTGTGTATGCACCATACGTGAGAAAATGCCCTCTTTTGTCTTTGCATTTTGCAGCATGAGCAAGAGCATTTAACCTTAATTTCTTCAGATCAAGATGTTTGCGCCATAACCGAAAAATGGTGATGCCAGTTGACACGGACCTTTGAATATCTTCTGACGTGCCAAAGTCAGCTTTAAAGAAAGGTTCTGTCAGGTGATATACAGCAATAATGTAAAGACATGTAGCCTCAGAGCTTTTGACATGACTTTCCAGCATTTCAGCAACTCTCAGAGAGAATATTCTATTAGCAGTGTCTGGTCGCTGAGTATTAAATCTTGAGCTGAGAATGAGACGGTTTCGCCTTGTTTTGTACAGATCCCCATTAACGCATGCAGGTGATTGATTGTGGCAACCATAACACCATTAGTGTCCTTATACATCGTTAGTTCATACGTCTCATATTTGAGATTGCGCAAAAGTGTTCTTCGCAGGTGGTCATAGTCAGAGTATGAGATACTAGGAAGTGTCCAGAAATATGATGCAATATACTTCTCATCTGGAATGCACAGTCCCAGATAAAAGACTCCATTAGCAACGGTTTCCTTAGTTGGTGTCATCATTGTAACTAAGGCAGAAAGCGAGAATCCTGCAGAGTCTGCAGAGTGTCCGACAAGCTTGAGTGGGTTTTCTCTATTCGAACAATCTCTCCTTACGTGTTCACATATCCTTAACAAATGACGACCACCATATCCCTTGTTCGGTGTTGGCCACATCATATAAATCATAGGGCAGTGAGAAGAGCAATCAAGTGAGTTGAAATTATGTATTGATACTTTTGATGCCAAGGCGTTTTTTTCAACGACATCATCTACCAGCCTCTTCAATGCGGAGAAATCATCGTGGTCTCCTAAAGAAGAAGAAAAATAAATAATAATAATAATAATAATAATAATAATAATAATAATAATAATAATATCTGAAATGAAAGATTATTTTAACTGACGACTCTGGATCTAGTGTTCATAACTGCGATGATCATTCACATATTAAATTATTAATCCGCAGTTAAAATATATGATTTTCATATATTCATTCTCACATATTCACCACTCACGGATATATTACGAACCAAAAAAACGACCAGCTCCCAGATGACTTGTTAGCTCAGTCGGTAGAGCCGCTGCACCTGTATCGCAGAGGTCGTGGGTTCGAATCCCGTACAAGCCTGAATTTTTTTTTCAGGCTTTATTTTCACTACTGCTTAGGTAGTATTCATAACTGCGATGATCATTCACATATTAAATTATTATTATTATTATTATTATTATTATTATTAATTATTTTTCATTTTATTCTTTATATTATTTTTCGTCTTCGGGACAAGATTTGGTCAGCGCACGTGTCCAACACGTGCCACTGCACAGGAGGGATTAACAGCAGGAAATCCTTTGATAACAACGACCGTAACCAGTTTTTATGAGCCGGCGAGAATGAGCACCCCCCACAAACCCATGTTTTCACTGAAACCGCTGATCACTGAATCTGGTCTCGTTCATTGTTATCTAAGGTCTTCCTTAACAGCAGGTCGGTTATCTTCCCGTGTTATGCATGTGACGTGAGTGGCCACAAACAACACTGCACGGAGGGTTGAAAGATATTTTCAACGCTCAAATTCGGTTCTTTTTCATTGTTTTTCTGCAAGAGATGCTTCGATGGGTAATTTTTGAGGTTTCTGTGACCATGATCTAAACTATTCGATAAGCGTTTTCTTTCTCAAACGCAGAGCAGAAATTAATATCTATCAATGTAAACAATGTGATTAGACACTTTGGAATAGATAATTCAACGTATCTACCAAGTAGAGCCTAATAATATAAAAGTAGAACAAAATAAATCAATCAATCAAAAATAGGTAATCAGATACAAACAGATACAAAAGGTTCAGTCCGTCTCCGCCCGCAAATAGCAAAGGCTAATCGCGGTGGGCGGAGCAACACGCAGTCCGTGGTTAACCGATCAGCTAATCACATTAACAAACATAACAAATTACAAAGGAAGTACAACAATTAATTAATAATTACTATTGTTATTATTATTATTGTTATTCGCGTTTTTAGTCTCAAAGAACTGAGCTCTTCAAGGATAAGATTGCGATCGCTTTAATGCTAGAGAGTCACACTCTGGTGAATCAAGGCACCGTGTGAGGCTTTGTGGAGAGGAGGATGTGTCATCAGTTCGACCATCTCGAGAAAAAAAGGGGTTAGTTTCTAAAGAAACTGTGGCGCTGCATCGGTGGGGGAGTCAACGGGCCTATTAGTAATGTAAAAAGACCACCGTAAAGAGATTTAAAAAGCTGACGTTTCGAGCGTTAGCCCCTCGTCAGAGCGAATCCTGAATGCAGCGAAGGAATTGTCCGACGTCTTGCTTATCTGGAAACTCGTTCTAACGAGGGATTAACGCTCGAAACGCCAGCTTTTTTATTCTCTATACGGTGATAAAACAAATTTTCATCTCGAGAAAATCCCCGGACAACAGTGCACGCTGGGTAGGCCTCGATTCCTTTTTTACCAACTCATAATTTAGGAATTTGATCAATTGTTTAGCAAAAGAGCAACTTCAAACGACTTTCCCCAATCGTAACACATTTTCAGCAATCTTTGTTGGTACTTGAGCCAAGACATAGAGTTTCTGAAGTTTTGAACATTCCTCGTTGGTAATGTGGTAAAAACAATTTCTTCAGAATAAACATCTTTGTGTCGTTTAAATTAATTTTCTTCGCCGGGAGGGTGCACAATTAGGTTGCTTGTGGTAATTTATTCCAAATGCCACTATCACAAAAAAAAAATAAAATAAAAACAGCAAGTAAAGGACTGGAATTAAAACTTGCTTTTTACACTTCTATGGACCAATAGCAAGAAACTCAAGAAGACCCCCAATTTCGAGACCTTCCAAGGGATAGAAGCGACAAGCGACAAAGCTCCTGAAATGGGCGACAATCCTCTCACAAAACACCTACAGTCGACATACAGTCGAGTTGGAAGGAAAAGCACGACAGCAACAGTTGCATTTCCATTCCTCTTTGTTTTCTTTGCGACAGTGACAATTGTCTCTAACGAAACAAGTGAGAGAAAGAGTCGTAAACGAGCGACAAGGCGATACCAGACCACCCCTTGGAAGGCCTCAATATTCAGTTTACAGTTCATGCAGGCACTTGTTCACTGTTAATTTATAACTGCTTATATAAATATGAGCAACTTTTCCGCGATCTAGTAGAGCAATCTGGATAGGCCTGACGCTGGCACACGACGGGAAAGGCACCTGATCTACACCACACTAAGGCCACATCTTTGGGACTATTCCGCAATAGAGGTACTAGGAATAGGTGGTATAATCTTAATCGTGCTCACGATAGCAGAATTAACGGAATGAACGCAACATGGTTTACTCGGAATACGCACAATATGCGTTTCTTTGGGAGAATGTTTTGGCGGCAAATCGTGCGCGGTCCGCCAAACCCATAATGTGGCACAGGAAGTCAAGTTCAGACTCTCGGTCCATACTCAGTATTCTCCCCGCTAATCTTAGGTCAATTACGCCAAAAGTATTCCGTTTTTAGGCAATGTTAGAATATGCGTTTTGTTTTTGTTGTTGTTTTTATTTTATTATTTGTTTTTTGGGGGGAACCTTATTTCATTTATTCTCTCATTTCTAAACAGGAATATCAAAAAGCTAAGAGCCATAATTAGACGGAGAGGGAGACTCCCAGTAATACCCTTGGGATATCTTAATTTCAAAAAGAAATCTGTTTTTAGAAACTAATGCAGACGCATCGGAAAACAAATTTCAGAAGACAGACTCGTCCCAGATAATCTTGGCTTGAGCATAATAGTCCCAAAAGAACATCAGATCATTTGCCATTAGAATTTGTTCAGTCTTTCTTTTTTAACTCGAGATTTAACAGAAATACAAGGCTGTGTAGTTTTTTTTATTACCTCAGCAAGAAGATTAAGATCGCCACTGCTCTCATGGACTTAGGACATTTGCTGCTTAGCCTTGAAGGCTGTATCGCCTCTTCGTCGGATGTGATTTTCTTCCCTTAACTATGAAACTGATCGGAACAATCTGGACAGGAAGAGAAAAATGTGATACGTGTTGTCTCAACCAAGCAAGTGGTTGTCACCTCTTCAACGATTGCAACTGAGAAAACGGCTCCTTGTTGCCAAAACTTGACGACACCATTAAACAGAGAAAAGAAGTCAACACAAGAATAGAAATTCCAACTCCACGAAGTTTTGCTACTTTTCTCAAGCTTTAAGCCTTCCGGTTACAGTTGAATCCCGAGTTGAATCGAAGTAACTCATTATACGTACATTCTTCTGCAGTTCTGTGGTCTAAACGAGTGCTTTGATTGTCTTTCAGACGCCGGATGTTGAATAATTTTTATGTGCATGAAATCTATCTGCTTGTTCTTCCTTACTGAAGTTAGAGCATTTTAATTAAAAACAAGCTGGTGCACGGTTCACTTCGCCGCATGAGGCCGCCTTTTTTTTCCTAATCACTAGAGTGCAACTTTCGTTTGGAGTCGAGTGTACCGGAAGTCGTTTGCTTTCCTTCTAAAAATATATTTAAAAATTATAATATCCCAGCCAGCGCCCCCAAGTCTCTTGGTCTGTCCTATTATGGTTCTTGGAATAAGCATAATGGTCCCAGAAAAGGCCCCGAGAAGCGGGAAAAATCATTGTCTTGCATATTGGACCGATAATAGGTGGCGCAAGGGATGGCCGCGATATTCAAGCAGTAGACGCGGACGGTTCTTTGGAAGACAAGCACGCAGCGTGGCCACTCTATGAAGATCTTCTTCGAAGGAAAATGAAACGTTTTCTCCCCAATCTCCTCGCGGCTTCACGTCGCCAAAACTTTACTCTGCGTTCCTGCAATACCGCCAGCTCTACACGGGCTGATAAAATGTCCTGGAAACGTGAAATAATCCCGAGATAACTGGAAAAAACATTTCGGAGAATTTGAAATCCTTTCGGGATTGTCACCTAAAAGACCGGGAGGGTAGACCAAACCGAGTTGCTGAAGGGAGGACTTAATGTGCACAAAGTATTGCCCCAACAGCATTTTGTAGAGCTGTCAGCCTTCTTTCAAGCTGTTCACTCTGGGAGTGGGCGAAGTAGGCCCCTAGCTAAGGAAAGTTAATTAAACAAATTGTAGCGGCTACAATAACACAAAAACAACAACAGATACACACGTTTAAAACTAAGACAAAAAAATAAGCACATGTATAGGCAGTCGTTGGCATGATTTCACTTACTGGATTGAGTTTTAAGGAAAAATTCTTTTAATTTGCCAGAAAAGGTAAAAGTGTTAAGATTTTTCGAGTTAGTGGGAAGATCTTGCCAAAGGTCAACTAAAATTGATGATACAGATTGTTTGTTTGTTTTTACCACATTTTGACGTCATCTGTGATCTATTATTGAACAGACGCACGGCAACATGGGATCTATTTGTTTTATATAATAAAGAAACAAAATACAAGCGAAAACTTTGTTTATTTTCACATTTCTGGAAAAAAGTGGGTCGTGATGACGTAATCTGTACATCTGTCCTCTAATAGATCATAGCTAAGAACCAATCACAACGCGCGAACTATTCACCTTATTATATAAAGACCTCTCGATCACTTGCAAGATCCTGAATTCGAAGCTCTGTGGACGTGGATCAGACCTAAAAGAGACTACCGCGTGGGGTTCCCTGTGTTATTGCAGCCACTGTATACCACCCGTTTTTCAACGACAATGTTAGAGACAATGTTTTACTGGATTACCTGTCAACCACCCTGATTTCCGTCAAAGGCGAGTTCCCAGGGTGTGGTATCTAAAGGTCAATCGTCTTTCCACTCAATTCGGACTACGCCAACTCGTCGACAAGCCCACTCGGGGTGATCAAATTCTGGACTTGGTTTTAACCAATTTACCGGATTTGTACGACAGGGAACGCCGTACAAACTTTACCGCCGTTCGGTCTTTCCGCCCATAACGTTGTCATCGTGCACCCCAAAACGCGAGCCCCTAAAGAGGGTCCAAGCAGGAAAACCACCTCCAAGCCGGACACCCACGCAAGTCGCGGATCGGAGCTCGGGCGTTTCCTTGCTTCTACCGAATGGTCAGCGGTTGATAATGCTCCAAACTGCGAGGCCAAATTGGCGCTCTTTACGGACCTCATCAGAACTGGCCTGGACCACATCATGTCGATAAGCGTATTAGAGCTCACTCCAACTACGCGCCGTGGATTACCGACCATTTAAAAAAACCCATCAAACTACGCCAACTAGCTTTCCAGCAAGACGACAAAGAACGGTATTGGTTCTACCGCAAAAAAGTAAACCGCGAGCGCAAATCACTCCGCAGTAAGTACTTTGCGTTCAAAATAGGCAATTTAAAGCACACTAAGCCCTCACAGTGGTGGAACGCTGTTAAACGGATCGCTGGCATGACACCAGCCTCTTCACCTAAGTATCTTCTCTCAAGCCTACGTGTCGGGGACAGCTTCGAGAACTCAAGCGACGTTGATATCGCTGACGCCGTTAACGCTGCGTTCTTGGAGCCGATGGAACCCTACGAGCCACTTCACGTAATTAGCACCAACGAAGACGACTCAGCTGCGCTTAGTATCACCGAACCAGCAATTCTATCCGCTCTAACGCAACTGAATCCATGCAAAGCGGCCGGACCAGACGGCATTGGAAATTGGCTCCTGAGAGAATATGCAGTGATTCTGGCGCAGCCCATCACCTCCATCCTAAACGCCAGTTTCAGAGAACAAAGACTCCCCACTTCATGGAAGTTCGCAGACGTGGCCACCCTTCCTAAGCTGACACCTGTTGAAGATCTCAGCAAACATCTACGACCCATCTCGTTGACGCCCGCTATCTCCAAGCTTGCAGAGGATTTTGTGGTTTCTACACACGTCGGCCCCGCGATATTGCAGATAATCGACTCTAATCAGTACGGCTGCATCCCTAGATCATCCACCCTGTATGTCCTAATATCCATGATACACCATTGGTCACAAGCCTCTGACGGCACGGGCGCGGACGTTAGGGTTGTACTATTTGATTATCGCAAGGCATTCGATCTCATTGATCCGTAAAACTTGCCGGCCACAAAGAGTCTAGGCCTAGATATTCCACGAAGCATCGCTGGTTGGGTATTGAACTTCCTGACAGACCGAAAACAGCGAGTCAAACTATCAGTGGACTGTCTGTTGGGGTGGAGTCCTGTCCCCGCCGGTGTGCCCCAGGGAACCAAATTCGATCCCTTGTTGTTCTTATTGATGGTCAACGACCTCAAGGTCGACTTGCTCACCTGGAAGTACGTGGATGGCACGACTATCTCTCAAACTACACCTCGAGGCTCTAGCAGCGATGTTCAAAGTGCGGTCTCAGCCGTCGAGGCGTGATCACAAGAGAATAAGATGGAACTGAACGCTGACAAATGTAAAGAAATGATAGTGGATTTTAATTATAATTTCTCACCCGCAAAGATCTGCCTGTATGTAATAGCATTAAAATCTTAGGCATTACAATCTCTACAAACTTGAAATGGAACGATCACATCCTCGAGTGTATAAAGAAAGCCAATAGGCGCATTTACGTTATTGTACTCCTAAAGCGCGCTAATGTTCCATGCAGTGATATCATCAACTTTTATTGTACCGCTATTAGACCAGTCTTAGAGTACTGTGTACCTGTTTTTCACCACGCGCTTCCGTAATATCTCAGTGAGAGTATCGAAAGAGTCCAAAACAGAATCCTCTCTATCATCTTCCCGCAAGTTTCATATTCTGAATGTTTAGTCAGGCTCGGTCGTACAACATTGCACGCCAGGCGCGTGGCACTATACCATAAGCTTTTTAATTCCATTACGTCATGTCCAGGGCACAAGCTGTCAACACTGTTACCCCAAAACAGGAATTAAAACTAAACATTCAGGGATTCGATCCCCCGACCTCTGTGATACCGACGCAGTACTCTACCAACTGAGCTAACAAGCCATCCCGTACAAGCCTGACTTTTTTTTTCTTTTTTTCAGGCCTTATTTTCACTACATGTACTGCTTAAGTAGTGCTAATAACTGTGATGATCATTGACATATTCATTCTTTAAACCGCAGTTCTAATACATGATTATCATATATTCATTCTCATATATTCATCATTCACGGGTGTATTACAAACCAGCAAAATGCCCAGCACCCAGTTGGCTTGTTAGTTCAGTTGGTATAGCACTGCACCGGTAGAGGTCGTGAGTTCGAATCCCGTACAGCCCGAATTTTTTGTCAGGCCTTATTTTCACTACTGCTTAAGTAGTACTAATAACTACGATGATCATTCACATATTCAATATAAAAATCCTGTTGGAATTTAATCGTGCTTAATTAACAAATTGAATCGTAAGAGCGTAGTGTAGGATACTGGTGGAGCAAGAATTCTTTTCCCCTAACGTTCTTTGCTACTCTGTATGGCGACATTTTTGCACTACGATTACTTCAGTGCTCCCACCAATGGCATAAAAGCAGCTCCCTAGCATCTTCGATAACCACTTTCCACACATATATACTGGATATGCTTCAAAAGGTAACTTCTATAAAGCACGCTTGAGCTACGTTGTCAGCTCTAGCAGTCTACCATTGACAAAACCTGCCACAAGACATCAAAGATGTCAGTCTTTCTAATGTCTCAAGAAATGTTAAACATTATTTACTATCGAAGCAATTATAACCTCTAAGCCAGTCAAATCCTTCTAATTTGTTTTAATTCAGCCTTAAGTGTATATGCAGTGTGAGTGTATGTGTGAATTAAAATGTAACAAAACAAGAGTAGTGTCTAACTAGAAAACTGTACGGATTACTTAGGCGCTAGGCATTTCCACTATAAATACCTTATATTTAGTTTTTCAGACCTATAATACTTTAATAATACTATACATTAACTAAATATACATATATATTATTATGTGATGCAATAAGGAAATGTGAAATAAAGTGTTATTGTTATTGTCTTACAACATCGAAATGCTATTCGCGCGTATAAGCGAAAGAAAACGAACGACTTAATGTTTAAGTTCAAATCAACTGTCTCAGCTTTCGCCATCGTACGTAATGTTGGGTAGCGAGTTCTGCTGTAAAAAATATTAAGAGCAGGCTTCTGTGCCAATGTTGTTGCCCCTTCCGCAATGTCCAACCCGCTTCAAAACACTCTTTACCGCGTTTCGGAACTATCTTTTGCGGATGGAATAGATTATCGGGTTACACAGCGCGCTGACCATGTAGATACAACCTGTGCTCAGTGAGACCTCACCTGGTACTTCAAATTTGAACCGACGGCAAAGACCTGCGACCCATGCCGGAAAATAGCACAGCAAAAACGCGCTGACTGATGACAACGTCGACAGCAGCCTTCCGTTCCTTTCTTCGCCTGGACATCTCTTGCGAATTGTTTTCAGCAAGTCTTCCAACCGTGGCTTCTAAGGCGTCGATCTGAGCTTTCACTGTTTTGTAGACGGACCAGTTTAGAAAGACAATCACCACAAATGGAATAACGAGGGATGAAACCGCGATAAAGATGGCTTTCTTTGTACTTGAGTTGCTCTGCGTGGTCCAGCCTTGATCGCAGTAGAAAACCTCTGGGTTATAATCGTACTTTCCAGAAAAACCAAAGAAAGGACCGATAGACAGTAGAATCGGGATGATCCAGATCAGAGCTACAAAGACTACTCTGGATTTGGTAATAGTGCCATGATGCGTCAAGGGTGACTTGACTATGGCATGGTAGCGTTCATAGGACACCGCTAGCAGATGAAATAGCGTGTTGAGGTAAAAGTATCGAGCATGAAACGCATTGACATGACACATTGTATCACCGTACACCCATCTTTCCTTTGCTATGCTGGCGATGCGGGATGTGTTGACCAGGATTAAGAACAGAACGTCAGACACGGCAAGGCTGGCGAGCAGGACGTACCGCATCACATGAAACCTCCTCGTCAAGATAATCGTCAGTAAGACCAGGACATTCCCAGGGAGCCCGATGATATCGCAAAATGCGTGGAACACCGCAATGACTTGTGGAAAAACCATGCTGGATGAAACTGCCTCGAATTCACAGATTGAAGAAACTTATTCTTAATTTTAAGACTTATTGCGACTTCAAGCAGATGTAACTGTAACAGTATACTTAGCTTAAAGCGAATTATTGGCATTAACGTTGAGCAACAGGCTGGTTTTCGTGGGAGCCCAAACCATATCACTTTGTTCAAGCACATATGACTTTTTTCAAACACAATGCCTCGTAATCGAGTCTCCAGAAAGAGGCACCAAAGCGGTTTGTTTTCCCACGACGTAATCAGTTGAACTTCGTTTTTCAACCGTTTAGTTTATTTTTACCAAGACAGTGAGATATTTTCAGAAAAAATATCTTCCCTTCTTTACTGTGAGAAATAAGTATTCCATAGCAATGTTTCAGACTGCGTTAGGAAATTGATAATTTTACAAATATTGAGCTTTTTCGTGCGTGCGACCTTACATGTTTAGTTGCTTTTGTGCTCAAAAGAAATGTTCTGAACTCAGGACATCAGTGATGGACTTAATGGATTTGACTGTGATCAATCATTGCGCACATAGCAAGCTGTTGCCTTGTCTTGTTTCTGAGTACCAAACAAAGTAGCTGTATTGATTTAACTTCTTACGCAGGTTTCCATTTCAAAACGTGTACGCAGCTTGCGACGGTAGTCCTAGGCCTGTTTTTCCTGATATATTTTCTTTAATTTTAATTTCCTGAAGCTTTATTATTATTATTATTATTTACTGATTTTTAAGGCAGATAGCCAGTGTCTATCGACTAATTAAGTAAATTAAACAATTAAGGAGAAGTAGTGAGGAAAGCGCAAATAATCATAATAATAAGAGTGCAATGGAAGCAGCTGCTCTTTTGTCACCATGGATGATGTGCAAACTGTCAGCAATTAACCAAAGCAGTTATAGATAACATTTAACCAAGCAAGTGTTTCCAAGTCCTTAATGGAAGCCGACCAGAATGTAATGACGGTTATTAACTGGAAAGATTTTCCCATGAATTCAGCAGTGGTGCGCTTGTCAAATATCAATTTTATGTGTTAAATAGAAAAGCAGTGTAATTTAAAGCCTGCAGATGAGGAGGCGTATTTGCTGAGAGAAGCAAATGTTACTAAGGTTTATTTATTTATTTATATTTTATTTTTTAATTAATTAATTTATTTATTTATATAAATTTTTTTTTTTTTTTGTATTTTTTGTTCCAACTCTCCACGGTTTGAAATCCAAGGTGGCAGACTAATAAACGAACGTCTATTTGGTACTCGCCCGCCAAAAAAAAAACAACGTCTGCATTGCAGGGTATGTAATTTCCAGAAGCTAGAACTCCGAAAATTTGTCTGTCTATTTCTTAAAATTCATTTTATTTACACCATATACGAAGTCCTGACATAAGGGTTTGAGAACGACCCCGAATATTCATGGACTTGTTGACCAATTCGGAAACAAATGAGCGAAAAGATGGGACCAGGAGGTTAGCCGAGAATCTTTAAACCCAAATATTGTCATCCAATTACTTAAATTAAACAAAGGATAGTTGAAAACTCGCGTTTTAAAAGCCCTAGAGGAGATTGCGATTTTTAAGTGTAGATGGCCGTATGATGTCCTAAGCCGCTCTTCTCATTTCTAACAAGAGTTCAACGTACTCCAAAGTTTTGTACGAAATTGCTGATGTCGAATCAAGGCCGTGCGTGTGTATTGTGATACAAAGAGGATGTCAAATCGTTGTAAGAACACCAGTTGTACCACTCTCCTTCGGCTCGTTGCGTTCTTCTTTGTCCTCACCACGATTTGAAGTAACGCACTGTTAGTAGATACCGATGAATCAAACTTTGAGTGTTTGGATTAGTTTTGTAGACTCCAGTAATTCCTTCATAATGATTACACTGCTTCGTTCTTCGGCAAAATGCAGCCAACGCTGGGAGTCGAGGGTCTGTATCCTTTTTATTATAGCCCTTTCCCCAACCGCCTCAACAGAACGGAAGGGCGCGTTAGATGAAGCAGATGAAACTACGGAAAAGTAATGTGAGTTCCAGCGCGGGCGATTTCGCAGGACGAGTCACGCTTTTATAGCATCTGAACTCAAACTGCAGGTATCATCATCATCATCATCATCATCATCATCATCATATTATTATTATTATTATTATTATTATTATTGTTGTTGTTATGATGGACGGGCCAAATCAGACAAGTCTACAGCCAATAAAAATTCATGTAATTAGCCAATAAACGTTAACAAAAAATAGTATTTGCAGCTCATTTCACTTTTTCAACCTTTTGACCCTGCAAACAAAAAGAAGTCACAGAAAGTAGTACTACTGCAAATGTTTGTGAAATCCCGAACAAATGAACGAGAGTTGGAGTGGGTGGGGTACCTGCAAGAGGCCTCAAGAGCTTGGCGCTGTAGCAAAGCGCAATGAGGAAGTAAGAACAGTGTATATTTGGACCCTCACGCTGACCCCAACCCTAAACCTAAACCCAACCCTAACCCTAACCCCAACCCTAATCCCAACCCTAACCCTAAACCCTAGCCCAAAACCTAACCCCAATCCTAACCCTAATTCTAACTCTAACCCTAACCTAACCCTAACCCACCAATCTAGCCTTACTCCAAGCCTCGGATTTTTAATCCTAAAGCCAAAACAATACCTCTTGGCCTAAAATCCGCATTATAAGCTTATGCTTAAGCTAAGCTTAGCCATCGCGTTCAGTATTTGGTGTAAAAAGTACTGGTCACGTGACCTAATTTTTTCCCTTAACCCTTTTCCGACGGACGTTTTGTACGTCATTTTTGCAATTTTCGAAGGGTAGGAGGTCAAATCGACCTGGCTACTCCATACAAGGGTTACCACGGCGATTTTGCTGGGCCACAACACCGAAGGCTCTATCTTTGTTTTCACGCTTGTCACGCTAGCTGTCGTTTATTTCCAAACGAACACTGCAGCTATAATTCGTTGCTTATTTGATTTATAGGTGTGTTTTTCGAGCCATTTTCCACCTCAGAAACCCCCTGCCTGGCATCATAAAGCTGGGTTGATGGGTAGAGGCAACCCTTTGAAAGAAAACAAAGGTGAGAAGCAATTTCACACGAAGTGAGCCGCTCAAAAATTTCGAGCGAGTGGTGGCAATTCACGGAGTGAAGTTGTGTCGTTAGTCGTTTTGTGAGTGGATTCCAGGACCTGGCATGGCAATTCTGGCACGTTTTGACCTGTGAATAATGCAATGGGAGCAATATTTTGTCAGTAGGACCGGGTGGCTCGACACGGTTCTAAGAAATATCTGAAATGGAAATTGGCGGATTGCTATGCGGCTGTTATCGACGAATATCCCAGAATTCCTTTGGGTCACAACCGCGAAAATTACAGACGGTGAGAGGAACGGTAATCAAATAGTGTTATCCACATCGCGCGAAAGAAGTGAACAGAAAAATGTGGAACAGATTGCAAGACGAGGAGTTGAAGTTGGCTGCCAATGTAGACTTTTAGCTTCAAGAAGACTTTTTGTCTTTAAAACTTCAAGAGAAAAGTTGCATCTTTTTGTTCTTGTCCGAAGGCCTTTCGAAGCCAAATTTTTGGTTTGCAACAGAATAAACGGTCATATTCCATGAAAATTGTGATTTTGGGGGTGGTAAAGTCTAAACAACTCAGCATTTGGCTATCACATTGGCTCATTTCAATCACAGTCCGGGATGGGTGAAAGTTGCAGGTTTTCAAAGCATGCGTCCCTGAGGACGCATAAATTACAGAGCCAGACAGAAATGAGTTAACTACCTTGCCCATGCTACCCAATCTAAATCAAGGAAAAAATCTTAAATGAGCAGGTTCACCAGACGATTTTAACTGCGTCAGTGACTTTTCGTTAGATATATTTTGATCACAACCTTTTGACTAGAAGCCTCTGTGCTCTTATATTAATCTCGCATATTGTTCTTGACACAGTTAATTGGTGATCGGACTTCGCGTCGTACAATTCAGGGGTGATCGTGCTCATAATTTTAAATCAGCCAAGCACTACGCGTCCAGCTAATGTGAAATTACACGCCCGATCACTCCCTGAATTGTACTCCACTCACCACCACCACCACTCCGCCAACCCCACCGCTACATTATTAGAGTCAAAGTGGTGTTGAGCCCCTAAACTTGTTCCCCAACGCTACATTATTAGAGTCAAAGTGGTGTTGAGCCCCTAAACTTGTTCCTTTGTTGAGAAATGTTACTGAAAGCTCCAAAAGAGAAGTGTGACACTTGCAGTTTAGAAGTCTTTGTACGGTCAAATTTACCTGTGCTGTCCGTTCGGTGTATCTCACACAAAATTCAAAAGCAAGTTCCTCTTCTGTATATGCATCGTTATTCCTGGCTGAGCCACATTTTCACTTAATTACTTAGTTGTGTTGATTTCAGTTCCCAAATTAACCTTGTCTGTTTGTATTTCTCAGAAATCCCTAATGAATCGCCATCCAAATGGGAATAGACTGGTGATCCTAAGTAATTAAGGCAATCAGTTGCTAATATATCCCCTCCCTACCTTACTGCTGGTCTACGAAACAGACCTGTATTTAAGTCCATATGAAACGAGATTGAGTAGAAGCACATTGTTATACATTTATA
Source organism: Pachyseris speciosa (assembly GCA_016490735.1). NCBI lineage: Eukaryota > Metazoa > Cnidaria > Anthozoa > Scleractinia > Pachyseridae > Pachyseris > Pachyseris speciosa. The sequence continues at coordinate 66,447 of JAEMWC010000974.1, read as the reverse complement.
TATATATATATATATATATATATATATATATATATATATATATATATTGCAATGTTTTACTTTTCTTTTCTTTTCGTTTTCTTTTTTTTATTTTTTATTTTTTTCATTTGTCCACTTTCATGATCCTAATTTTCATTGTTAAGTATACGCGTTGCATGGTTAGAATTTTAGATACATATGGGGAATATATGCCAAGCGTTATGCACTGGTCAGCAGATATAGAAAATGTTTAACAGGAATCGAAGGAATGGAAGGCAGCAAGGAGTGCAATCATGCACCCTCACACCTACAACTCTTAAATAAGCAATTTGCCAATTTTACGAGTTAAAAAGGATCTATTTTTTTGGCTGACCATTATTCTTCCACGCCAAAACAACCAAACAAAAACAATTTTCCAATATGAAAATTTCTTCTCTTAGATTGTTTTACGAGCCAACAGCAAAAACGAAGGACAATTTTGAGTGTGGAAGGATATAATGATTTTTGAACATACGCTGCAACAATCATGATCGAAAACGTAGACATGTGAGCGAAGCTTCTATCAACAAAAACAAGAACAAATGCTCACCACAGAACAGAAACATATAGAGGTCATCTGATATTTAATAATTCGTTTTACACTGTCCACAGGCACAGTCATGTAGCTGTGCTAATCATAAGATTCCAACATTCAATTCCAATTTCAAATAATATTTAATTAAATAAAATAAATTCACCGTATTTTCAAAGTAAGAATGTATGGGGAAATACCTAATGCCCTTATTGAACTTCATCCAGCCATGACTTACTTGTTTAAAAACTGCACTACGTAACTCTCTTTTCCTAAACTCAGCCCATCCCTTGGAAGCTAAAGACATGAGAGAACTGTCAATGCCATGGGCAAATCATGCAACATCTGATAGCTGTCTTTTCACGAGGCAATTTTTCTCACTTAACGTTAAGGCCTTGGCAAACGAGATTACATTGCTGCGGATATATTGTTTTGTTTTGTTTTTTTTATAATGCACATTTTTATTAATTACAGCTACACAATTTTAAACATTATTTACAATGTCATACTTACATTGAAAGCGACAATAAAAATACTCTGTACGTACATTGCGTTACAATATTCAGTTAACAATAAATATTTATGGTACTTACATTGTCTTACTTACGCTACTTACAAGGTGATACTACAAACAGCCACATGCCACATCATTTGAGAGAAAAAAAAAAAGACAATTACAAAAGACAAAAAGGCTAAAATTGTGAGTGGGAAAAAAGGGTAACCGGAGAATTCACATTATAACAAGCAGCAACCAAAAGCTGAACTTTTAAAACCATAGTTGATCAACCTTTATAAACACGATCAAAATAATTCTAGCACAGAGGGTAGACATACCATGAATACTCAAAGTCTAATGATGGTATTTGATAACATGCACGCGAGCATTCGTCACAGAGGGGTTTGCTTTTTTAACAGCAAGGGCACGTTTTAGAGTGCTAAAGTGTGACGTCACAAATATTAGCAGTTTTGAAATTATGGGATTTGTTGAGATTTTCAGAAAGAGCAAGATGAAAGATGCTAACTCGCCAAAAATCAGATATTAGCACCGTTATGCTTTGCTGACTCCATACAAATCCTTCTAAATTTGACTCGGTTCATAACGTTAGGAACTGAGTAAAATTTAGAAGGATTTGTATGGAGTCAGCAGAGCATAAGGGTGCTAATATATCGTTCTCAAACTGTAAGAAAATGCTGATTTTAGGCAGGTAGGTCTTTTTGGTCGTGTACTTGCTAAATATCTGAACAAATCCCTAATTTCACAAATTTAGTTTTTATAACGTCATCACTTTAGTACTCTATCCGCCTTCTTCGCAACTCCTTATATGGAGAATATTAGTACTCCAGACTAAGTATCACCAAAAATTTACTAAAAAGATGCACCCACCCAGGACGAAAACGGTTAATCGTTATAAATTAACAAAACAATAGAAATTGATGTGGGTTACGCTGTCGCGTTCCTGCAGCCGCATAGATTGGTTTTTTACTGATTGTCAGATGGATCTAAAACCAAAATAATCACCGTGGCCGAGCACAACCCAACGCAAGAAATAAAACCAGGATGAACCAATCAGTATTCAACTGAGCAAGTTAGAGTTATCCGCGTTACGCGCGGAAAAATGAGTGTGAGCATGTCACTACTGGTTTTGGTACACTTTACCCCCGAATGGCGGACCCGCGGTAGAGTACTGAGACCTAAGCATCACGAGGCGTCAAAGCGAAATTAAGAAAACAAATCTTCTCTTGGTGCAAGCTTTGAGAAGAATAAGTTCACGAATAGGTATTTTGATCCCATCTCAGTGATGGAGAAGGGGTGAAAGTTTTGCTGACCTATATCTGAGTGTTATAATTAAAATTTCTTAATATTTTCTCCATAGGGCTGCTATGCTGATAGAGACATTGTATGTCCCATTATTATTTATTATAAAATCCTGTTGAAATATAACCATGATTAACTAAATAATTAAATTAAAATGTATTCTATCTTGATGGGGTAAGAATTTTTCCGCACAACGATTTTCTTACAACTGACGAAATGCTATTTGCGCGCATAAGCAAAAGATAACATACATCGTGATTTTGGTCTGCTGTAAATAATATTAAGGGCAGGTTTTTGTGCCGATGTAGCCGCCAAATACTTCAACTGTTCGTGGAAATGTGTTAACAGCAATTGTGTCAACGTTTTCCTTGATAACGTTTGAACTTATGCAAAGTCCATTACGCTTCAAAACACTCTTTACCGCGTTTCGGAACTCTCTTTTGCGGATGGAATAGATTATCGGGTTACACAGCGCGCTGACCATGTACATACAACCTGTGCTCAGTGAGACTTCACCTGGAACTTCAATTTTGAACTGACGACAAAGACCTGCGAGCCACCCAGGAAAAAAGCACAGCAAAAACGCGGTGATAACGACTACGACATCGTTAGCAGCCTTCCGTTCCTTTTTTTGCCTGGACATCTCTTGCCAGTTGTTATCAAGTCTTCCAACGGTGGCCTCTAAGGCGTCGATTTGAGCTTTCGCTGTCTTGAAGACGGACCAGTTTAGAAACACAATCACCAGAAACGGAATGACGAGGGATGAGATAACGAGAAAGATGATTTTCTTTGTACTTGAGCTGCTCCGCATGGTCCAGCCTTGCTCACAGTAGAAAACTTCTGGGTTGTAATCGTACCTTCCTGATAATTCAAAGAAAGGACCGATAGACAGTAGAATCGGGATGATCCAGATCAGAGCTACAAAGACTACTCTGGATTTGGTAATAGTGCCATGATGCGTCAAGGGTGACTTGACTATGGCATGGTAGCGTTCATAGGACACCGCTATCAGATGAAAAAGCGTGTTGAGGTAAAAGTATCGAGCATGAAATGCACTGACATGACACATTGTATCACCGTACACCCATCTTTCCTTTGCTATGCTGGCGATTCGGAATGTGTTGACCAGCATTAAGAAGAGAACGTCAGACACGGCAAGGCTGGCGAGCAGGATGTACCGCATCACATGAAACCTCCTCGTCAAGATAATCGTCAGTAAGACCAGGACATTCCCAGGAAGACCGATCACATCGCAAAGTGCGTGGAACACCGCAATGACTTGTGGAAAAACCATGCTGGATGAAACTGCCTCGAATTCACAGATTGAAGCAATTTATTGCGACTTCAAGCAGATGTAACTGCAACAGAGTGTTTAGCTCAAAGCGAATTATTTGCATTAACGTTGAACAACAGGCTGGTTTTCGTGGGAGCCCAAACCATATCACTTTGTTCAAGCACATATGACTTTTTTCAAACACAATACCTCGTAATCGAGTCTCCAGAAAGAGGCACCAAAGCGGTTTGTTTTCCCACGACGTAATCAGTTAGCTTCGTTTTTTAAGCGTTTAGTTTAGTTTTACCAAGACAGTGAGGATATTTTCACAAAAAGTATCTTCCCTTCTTTACTGTGAGAAATAAGTACTCCATAGCAATGCTTCAGACTGCGTTAGAAAATTGATAATTTTATAAAAATATTGAACTTTTTCGTGCGTGCGACCTTATTGTTTTTCGAAGTGTACCCTTCAAAGATTTTAGCAATCAACCCCAAGAAAATATTAACTTGCTTCATATATTGCTGATGAATTTTTCAATTGTTTAATAAATTGTTCAAAAATAAGAAAAGGCGATATAAAATCGTCAAATTGGTGAGCATTCTCTTTACAAAATTTCGGTGTACCTTATTTCGCAATTTTTTGCTAAAATATCATACAAAGTAATCAGCTGGCGAAAACATAATTCAACACCAAAATATACAAGAAAAAATATATCCAGTAAGTCTTTACTGTTGTAAGTCACGTGCTTGTTAGTGATTATTGCGAATTAAAATTGACATTTTCTGTAGTGGACAGTGTCCGTCTCTTTAGCCTTGATCAGTTCGACAAGTTGTCAACGCAAAACTTTGCAATGCGCATTTTAATATTTCGTCACCTTGTAAGGCAGAGTTCCGATTATGTACTGTGCAGATTTAATATACATGTTTAGTTGCTGTGGTGCTCAAAAGAAACGTTTTGAACTCAGAACATCAGTGATGGACTTAATTGACCCGACTGTGATCAATCATTGCGCACATAGCAAGCTGTTATGCCTTATCTTGTTTCTGAGTATCAAAGTAGCTTTATTGATTTTTAAAACTTCTTACGCAGGTTTCTATTTCAAAACGTGTGCGCAGCTTGCGACGGTAGTCTTAGACCTGTTTTTCCTAAAGTATTTTTTTTTTAATTTTAATTTCCTGAAGCTTTATCATTATTTACTGATTTTTAAGGCAGATAGCCAGTGTCCATCGACTAATTAAGTAAATTAAGCAATTAAGGAGAAGAAGTGAGGAAAGCGCAAAAAATCATAATGATAAGAGTGTAATGGAGGCAGTGGCTCTTTTGTCACCATCAGTGATGTGCAAATTGCCAGCAATTAAGTGCGGACAGTAAAAGAGGCTTTTTGTTGTAACCAAAGCAGTTATAGATAAAATTTAACCAAGTGAGTATTTCCAGGGCCTTAATGGAAGCCGAAAGTTTTTCCAGCAGTGGGGGCATTTTTTCGGCGCGTTTGTTAAATATCAATATTATGTGTTAAATAGAAAAACAGGGGATTCAGTTCGCTTCAATTCGAGAGAGAAGCAAATGTGATTAAGGTTTTTTTTTTTTTTTTTGCTTTATTCACTCCAACTCTCCAAGGTTTGAAATCCAAGGTGGCGGACTACTACACGAACGTCTATTTGGCTCTCACCCACCAAAAAAAACGCCTACATTGCAGGGTATGTAATTTCCAGAAGCTAGCTCTCCGAAAATTGGTGTGGCAATTTGTTAAAATTCACTTTTTTTTACACCATATACGAAGTCCTGAGATAAGGGTTTGAGAACGACTGCAAATACTCATGAAACTTAGCGTGAACGTTAGTAACAATAGACTTGTTGACCAACTCGTAAACAACTGAGCAAAAAAATGGGACAAGGCGGTAGGCCGAGAATTTTTAAACCCAAATATTGTCGTTCAATTACTTAAATTAAACAACGGATAGTTAAAAACTCGCGTTTTGAATGCCCTAGAGGAGTTTGCGATTGATAAAGTGTAGATGGCCGTAAGATGTCCTAAGCCGCTCTTGTCATTTCTACCAAGAGTTCTACGTATTCCAATTTTGTACGAAATTGCTGATGTCGAATCAAGGCCGTGCGTGTGTATTGTGATACAAAGAGGATGTCAAATCGTTGTAAGAACACCAGTTGTACCACTCTCCTTCGGCTCGTTGCGTTCTTCTTTGTCCTCACCACGGTTTGATGTCAGCTGTTTTTCAGTCCAGCAAGTAAGTTACTGTACCGATGAATCAAACTTTGAGTGTGAACTTTTAGTTTTGTAGACTCCAGTAATTCCTCCATAATGATTACACGGCTTCGTTCTTTGGCAAGATGTAGCCAATGCTGGAAGTCGTGGGACCTAGAGCCCATACCCCAAGATTTGCGCTTCAAAAGAAAACGGAAGGGTGCATTGGAAGCAGATAACTACGGAAAAGAAAAGCGACTTCCAGCGCGGTCGATTTCGTAGGTAGAGTCACGCTTTTATACTGAGGATCAGAACACAAATTCAGGGTATAGTCGTCGTCGTGAGTCCGCGGGAGTCCGATTTGTTAATCACGAGTATTGTTACAGATAGAATTGGACGACACGAAGTCCAGTTACCAATTAAACAATACTATGACAAACTCTGAGAAACGAGCTAACCATCGGTAGAGTGTTAAACGGTTACACGTCGTTATGAATTCTGAAAAACATAACAGTTTACTCAACAAAATGCAAGACAACGGCGGCGCGAAATGACGCGTACTCTCCAATTACACAGGCAGGACGCCTACACTGTCCTATTAGTGCTCAAATCGGGCTGCTGATAACCAATCACGTTCGAGAATTTTGCTATAGTATGATTAGTGGATTAATTGGATGTTTCCGGTCCAAACTGTCCAATTTGACCTGTCCGATTATAAACACTTGTAATCGGACGGGCCAAATCGGGCAATTCTGAAGCCAAAAAAAAAACTTCATGTAAATTAGCCAATAAACTTTAACTACCTAGCCCATGCTACCCAATCTAAATCAAGGAAAATTTCTTAAATGAGCAGGTTCACGAGACAATTTTAACTGCGTCAGTGACTTTTAGTTAGACTTATTTTGATCACAACCTTTTGACTAGAAGCGTATGTGCTCACATTAAATCTTTCCTAAGTTTCTCGCATTTTGTTTTTGACACAATTAATTGGCAATCGGACTTCGTGTCGTACAATTTAGGGGCAATCGTGCTTAAATTTTATATCAGCCTCGCGCTACGCGCCCGGCCAATTTGAAACCACACGCCCGATCACTCCCTGAATTGTATTCCACTCACCACCACCACCACTCCCCCAACCCCACCGCTACATTATTAGAATCAAAGTGGTGTTGAGCCCCTAAACTTGTTTCTTTGTTGGGAAATGTTACTTAAAGCTTTAAAAGAGAAGCGTGACACTTGCAATTAGAAGTTTTTGTACGGTCAGATTTACCTGTGCTATCTGTTCGGTTTATCCCACACAAAATTATCAAAAACTAGTTTCTGTTCTGTGTATCTTTTTGTAGACCTTTGCATTATCTGGATGAAATCTTTTTTTTATTATTATTATTTCATTTGTCCGTTTTAACAATCCTTGTTAAGTATACGCGTTGGATGGTTGGAATTTCAGATGCATATGCGAAACATATGCCAAGCGTTATATACTGGTCAGCAGATATAGAAAATCATTAACAGGAATGCACCAAGGAGTGCAATCATGCACCCTCACACCTAGAACTCTGAAATTGGTAATTTACCAATTTTCCGTGTTAAAAGGTATCTTTTATTCTGACCAATTATTCTTCCACGCCAAAACGATCGAAGAAAAACAGTTATCCAATGCGAAAATTCTTCTCTTAGATTGTTTTACGAGCTAAAAGCAAAAACGAATGACAATTTTGAGTGTGGAAGGACATATTTTTTAACATACGTTGCAACAATCATGATCGAAAACGCAGACATGTGAGCGAAGCTTCTATCAACTAAAACAAGAACAAATGCTAACCACAGGGCACAAACATACAATGGTCATCTGATATTTAATAATTCATTTTTCACTGTCAACAGGCACAGTCATGTAGCTGCGCTAATCATAAGATTCCAACATTCAATTCCAATTTCAAATAATATTTACATTAAATAAAACTAGAAATACCTGCCGGTAGAGTGCCAACGAGTAAACACTGGCACAGTTGTGTGCGCAGAGAAGATTAAGAAGTAACCAGAGTACAGTCGATTTTTTTAAACTGAATCGTTGTTTAAAAAAGCAGTGCAAAACTCACATGTTTTTCTTTATTTTTTCAAATGTCTATAAGAATTAAACTTGTAGGGTAGATTAGAGGTGAAATATGAGTCCCTTGCATTACTTGAGAGAGATGAAACCAACATTGTTGTTAGAAATGAGCATGAATTCAAATGTGACATGTTTGTGTTTTAACATGTTCTTCGAACGCAAATCCCATATGCTCTTGTTTTAAAATGTTTTTAAGAACAAAACTTGTAACTTAGATTACAAATGCACATCTAATATGGTCTTCTGATATCCACGTGAAAAATCGAAATTAGTCACACCACTATGGCCCTTACAATGATTTACGACTAACAACATACAGAATAGAAGAAGCATAATAAACTCTCGTGAGCTATTACTTCGATGCACGCACTTCAGCAAAGTGGACTTTGGACCTGAGCACTTCTGATCGGATAATTTTCAAACGAAGCTACAGCTGCAAGCCCCCTGAAATTTTGGAATAAGAAGACTATCCAAATTGATTTGCTAAGTTCCCTCAAGCTTGACAGATAGTGGCTTTCTGGCAAACAGAGTTTAGACTGTTTTTTGTGAACGCTAATGGATGAGCACAAACTAACAGCGACACGTCGTGAGACTCGTGACTTGATTGGAAAGAAGCTTTATATTCCCTCTGATTATGTTTATAGTGAATATATTTGAATATATTCAAGTGTTTTTTTTCCTTAGTTATAGCACGCTGGCCGATTTTGTAAACAATTGACTGTTGTATTGGCAAGATTGCTGTTTTGGCACGCTCGCCGTGACTGTCAAATTTGTAATTTTGAGCACACTAGCTCGATAAAAGAAGAGGCTTTGTACGCCCTCTGATTGAGTTATGTTCAAGTGGTTTTGTTTTTTGTTTCTTAAATGGCACGCTGGCCGATCTTGTCAAGGCAATTGACTGTTTTGGCAAGCTAGCCGTTTTCGAGCTGATTTCGATAACTCCCTCGCTGGGCGATTTTTCAGCCTGCTAGGTGTTAGATTTGTGACACTCTGGCTCCCAAAAACACTAAATTAAAGTACACGCAAGAAGACAACGCTCACGAGTGAATAATATCAATATTTCCACTCACCTTTTCCTGCCTAAGCCCGCACCAGCCACCATGAGGTCAATGAGGTCAATGTGGTCATGATCCTCCTGATGTGATTGGTTTAGAAAAAAATACCGCGACGCCATTGGCTAACTCGAAAACAATCACCGATGATGTCACTCTTACATTACCTTATGCTAACTTTTTTCATTCGAGATTTCGTCTCCCTGTACCAAAATCAACTCGCACACACGGCTTTATAATGCTGCCGCCTCGTCACCCTCGCGTCCTCGCGAGGGTGACTCGTTGGCAATAAATTCACCGTATTTTCAAAGTAAGGATGTATGGGAAAATACCTAATGCCCTTGTTTAACTTCATCTAGCCATGACTTACTTGTTTAAAAACTACACTTTTTAGCTCTCTTTTCCTAAACTCTAAATACAGCCCAATTCTCGGAATTCTCCTTTAAGAGGAAACACGTTTGCAAAATTTTATGAAAACTACGATCACGCATCCAAGCCCTGTTCAAGACAGTGATTAACTTAGTTTTTGTCCCATGAATTAGAGCGCTTTTTAATTGAGTGTCGTAAAACCAAACCCAAAGCAATTACTCTCACCAATCACAACAGACACAACAACACAATGAGCCAATCAGAATGCGAAGCAATTACATGTTGCCTGCGCAAAGCGCGGGAAAATACGCGCGTGCAAGTCACGATTGGTTTTAGTTTTGCTTCTCATTGGAGAAAGTGGCGCGAGTTTTTCAGGGCAATCACTGAGCGAAGCAATGCAAAACCAAAGCAAAACGAGGATTACTTTCCACACTCAATTGAAAGCCGCTCTATTAGTAATAAATTTGAGAAATATGAAATGAAAAATGTTGCTCAAAGTTATTTCCTCAGTTACGCTTGGTTGGTAACAGGCCACCACAAATTCTTGTGACTTTCCCTTACACAGCTCAAAAAAGACAATGACGCCTTGGCCACACGGTTTTATTTGACACCACATAAGAATAAGGCATAAGAGAACTATCAATGCCATGGGCAAATCATGCAACATTTGATGGCTGTCTAGTTTAAGAAACGAGGACAGAAACGTCAACTAGAACGTCACAAAACAATAGTCAAATTTTTCTTTCTTTTTCTTTACTTTAAATTTAGTTCCTGGATAGTTCGCTGGCATTTTACAGGTTGAACACACTGGAATAATCGCGAAAGTGCTACAATAACGAGAAGTTATATTTTGAAATGACGTTTTCGTTTCCGTTGCCATCGCCGTCCTCGATTCTTAAACTCCCTATTTGCCTGGGGCGACCTGGTAAAGCACCTTCAACGATTTACGTGTTTTCACGGATAGAGTAAACTATGTGCGCACCAAAAATCAACCTGCTTATTAGCAGTCATCAGGCGGGATTATTAAAATGCCAACTCGCTCAAACGACCCGGTTTAGTAGCTACAATTTAGTGAGGTACCAGTATGAAACATGAAAGAAAGCTCGCGTCGCTGCTAGACGAACTAGCAAAACGAAGCGCTCCTTCGGTCTTTTTCTCGTCCCAACCAAACGTTCCAAAAGCCTAAATTGAACGTTTCTGTTGTTCTTCTGAAAATGTTTGTTCTAAACTGCATGAATGTTTGAATACCGTCGCGATTTTATTCAAAATTCAGAGCAGAGAAGGACAGTGAGATCCAACTCTGTGAGACCGATATTTTTACACACAATTTTGTGAAAGAGCTGGCATGTTACCGCTCAGAAACGTGAATGAAAGATCGTGTTTCGAAACTACACCAAAGATCCTGAGAAAAATAAAGCCCATCCCGCTTTACCTAACTCCCATCCACCCCGCCCCAAAAGCCCAATTTGGCAATTTTTTTTTTTTTTACTCCTGACAAGCTGCGCGTAAAAAAAAAATGCTACGGTATATGGTTAAAGCCTGTACTGATACCTTAACACTGTCACAAGTTTATTTTAATGTCCGAAATTTCAAAAGAAACGGGTAACCACGTTAGTGATCTCGAGACAAAAACTTCCTAAGTGTCTAATGTGTGTGGAACTCCGTCCGAAGACCATATAAGCAACGGCTCTTGGGTCCTTTCAGCTAAGATGGAGCATGAACCAAACACATGTTAGCCACACCACAGCAGCTACTGTCCGAAAGTAAAAACTCACCTACATTAGAACCCCGATATTACGAAGTGCCAGCGGACTGATAAAACGAGTTTGTTATAAACTAAGCCCTCCGTTATACCAAATTTGTGGGGAAATGAGCAAAATCTTCGTTACATAGTGGTTTGGTTCATAATCGTTCAGCGTTACATATAAATGTTGTGGTTCAATTTTATTATTGGTTTAAAATTTTTCTCCTTTGTTTTAAACTAATTATCATACATCACCATACCCAAAAACAAAGGGAGAAAAAAACGATGTAATATGATCATATAACTTTCAAATCTGTTGAACTCAACGATTTTCTTGCAACAACGAAATGCTATTTGCGCGCATATGCAAAAGAAAACACATACCACTTAATGGAAAGTTCAAATAAACTGTCTCAGCTTTCGCCATGGTGATGTCGGTCTGCTGTAAATAATACTAACGGCAAGATTTTGTGCCGATGTTGCCGTCAAATGCTTTTACTGATCGTGGAAATGTGTTAATAGCAATTGCGTCAACGTTGTCGTCGATAATGTTTGAACCTACGCAAAGTCCAGCCGCTTCAAAATACTCTTTACCGCGTTTCGGAACTCTCTTTTGCGTATGGAATAGATTATCGGGTTACACAGCGCGCTGACAATGTTAGATACAACCTGTGATCAGTGAGACTGCACCTGGAACTTCAATTTTGAACTGACGACAAAGACCTGCGACCCATGCCGGAAAAAAGCACAGCAAAAACGCTGTGATGATGATGATGACGTCGAAAGCAGCCTTCCGTTCCCTTCTTCGCCTGGACATCTCTTGAGAATTGTTTTCAGCGAGTCTTCCAATGTTGGCATCTAAGGCGTCGATTTGAGCTTTCGCAGTCTTGTAAACGGACCAGTTTAGAAACGCAATCCCCAGAATCGGAATGAAGAGGGATGAGACAACGAGAAAGATGGTTTTCTTTGTACCTGAGCTGCTCCGCTTGGTCCAGCCTTGCTCACAGTAGAAAACCTCTGGGTTATAATCGTACCTTCCAGAAAAACCAAAGAAGGGACCGATAGACAGTAGAATCGGGATGATCCAGATCAGAGCTACAAAGACTACTCTGGATTTGGTCATGGTGCCATGATGCGTCAAGGATGACTTGACTATGGCATGGTAGCGTTCATAGGACACCGCTAGCAGATGAAAAAGTGTGTTAAGGTAAAAGTATCAAGCGTGAAACGCATTGAGATGACACATTGTATCACCGTACAGCCATCTTTCCTTTGCTATGCTGGCGATGCGGGTTGTGTTGACCAGGATTAAAAACAGAACGTCAGACACGTCAAGGCTGGAAAGCAGGATGTACCGCATCACATGAAACCTCCTCGTCAAATTCATCGTCAATAAGACCAAGACATTCCCAGGAAGACCGATGATATCGCAAAGTGCGTGGAACACCGCAATGACTTTTGGAAAAACCATGCTGGATGAAACTGCCTCGAATTCACAGATTGAAACAACTTATTCTGTTAAGACTTACTGCGACTTCAAGCAGATATAACTGTAAATTGTAACACAATACTTATAGCGATTTATTTGCATTAACGTTGAGCAACAGGCTGGTTTTCCTGGGAGTCAAAACCATATCACTTTGTTCAAGCACATATGACTTTTTTCAAACACAATGCCTTGTAATCGAATCTCCTGAAAGAGGCACCAAAGCGGTTTTTTCCCAGCACGTGATCACTTAAACTCCTTTTTTAAGTGTTCAGTTTAGTTTTACCAAGACAGTGAGGATATTTTCAGAAAAATATCTTCCCTTCTTTACTGCGAGAAATAAGAACTCCATGGCAATGCTTCAGACTGCGTTGCGAAATTGGTTACTTTAAAAATATTAAAGTTTTTCATGCGTGCGACCTTGTTGTTTATTCAAGTGTACCCTTCATAGCAAGCGACTCCAAGAAAATATTAATTTCCTTAAAATATTGCTGATGAATTTGTTGATTAATTGTTTAATAAATTGTCTAAAAATAAGAAAAGACGATATAAAATCGTCAAATTGGTAAGCATTCTCTTTACTAAATTTCAGCGTACCTTATTTCGCATTTTTTTTTTTTGCTAAAATATCACAAAAATTAATATCAGCTGGCGAAAAAATAATTCAACACCAAAATATACAAGAAAAAAAAACCTAATTCTTTATTGTTGTGAGTCACGGGCTTGTTAGTGACTGTTGGGTATTAAAATTGGCCTTTTCTGTCGTTTAAAGTATCCGTCTGTTTAGCCTTGATCATTTCGACAAGTTTTCAAAGCAAAACTTTGTAATGCGCATTTAATATTTCGTCACCTTGTAAGGCAGAGTTCCGATTATGTACTGTGTAGATTTACTGTTAATATACATCAGCCTAATGTTATACGTTATTATAATGTTATACGTTATTATACGTTATTTACTCTTGATAAAGGCGTCATTACGAATCCGAAACGTCGAGCAATAAATCTTTCCATAATTTTTGCATGTCTTTGCCAAAGCAAATCTCTATCATAAAAAATTACTGTTTAGAAAACTCGAATTAGTACAGAACAAAAATTTAAAATGGGCGGCGCATTTTGTCAAAGACATGCATACTAACGTGTCAACTGCTATGTAAAGAATAATTATGCAGATCTTCCCATATTAGCTTTACGTGATAATCAGCAGAAACAACTGAAAAAATAACCCTGATTCAAGCTTCACGAAGAAAGCACGATCGTCAAACCTAACATTAACATTAACACAACGATAACATGATGGTTTGAGCAAGTTTAATCCGTACAAACGATAGGTCAATCCATACGGTCTCAAAATGTCTCAAAATGTGACTGACCGCCGGCTTCATTGAAAACGTCTGAATTTGTCGTCCAAAGCGGACTCTGAAAAACGAAGTTTCGTGGTCTTGTCGTCTTAATGGGGACCTTCAAATCCGACTACGACTACGACTACGACTACGACTACGAGATTTCCAATGTGCACCCAATACGCATGCGCGATAGCGTGAGCATGTCACGCTAACTCGTTCTGTCTTGAAAATCTCGTCGCCGTCCTGTCGCGGACTACGAGATTTTCAACAAATCTCGTTTCCAGAGTACCAGTTCACTGCAGGTGCAAAGGCGGGTTAAAAGGTTAGTCTTTATAGCTGTTTTTAGAAGTTTAAAGCGACTCCTAAAAGTGCAAATTCTACATTAAACATCGACTAAACAATTGTTATGCTTACGCGTTAGAAATTGCTTTCAACCGAATTTTGCATGCTTGAAGAAATTAAACTTCAAGTTCAAAGCGATGACAAAAATTCATGTGTTCCTTACTGGAAAATGGCAGTCACACTCCTTCTTTTTATTCTTTCGATTAGTATTTTTAAGTCCAAATATAATGAGAATTATTAAAATCAGAAGGTAAGTTAAAGTTTAATATATAAGTTTATAACATACTGTGTTTTTCAGTTTCACAACTACTTGACAATATGGCGAGAGAGCTGTTTATCTGGAAAATCGAGCACGAAAAAATGCTTCTCACAGAAGTAATCACCATTGAACCATACCAGTTTAAATCAGCTTGGACAGAAATTGCGGATCGTTTGGCTGGTTGTGGATTAAAGGTGACCCAAAGATCAGTACGAGAAAAATTTGACAAATTGATGAAAGATTTCCTAAAAAAGGACAGCGAAGAGAAAAAACAAAGTGGAGTAGATGTAGAGTATGGGGGCTAGATCAGTCCTTACAGGACATAAAAGAAAGAATGGCAGAATTTGAAGAACTGAGAGAAGGAGAGGAACAAAAGCAAAAGAAAGACAAAGCTGCCGCGGAAGAAATGAGAAGGCAAGCGACTGAAAAGTTGTCCGAGACGAAAAAGAGAAAAGCCAGCTTAGAAGAACCCGATGAAGACGACATTAGTTCACCAGGTAAAAGAACTCGGAAAAGCACAAGCATGGTTGATGTGGTCAAGGAGACCATCGAGTTGAAAAAATGGTAACAGGAACGCGATGACGAAATAAGAAAGAGGGAGTTGGATCTCAGAGCTTCCGAAATGCAACAAAAACAAATGTTCCAACAAAGTCTCCTGCAGCAACAGCAGCGATTCCAGCGGCAACAACAGCCGTTAAACATGTCCATGATGTCTGCTCTCACTGAGCTGTTAACAGGTATTAAAAAATAAGGTCCCCAGGAACCTTCTGTGTTTATTCACAGATACACTTTAAAAACAAATTTAAATATTTTCTTGAATTTTGTCAAATACCTATTTCAATGAAAATAAATATTTTCTATGGCGTTAGATTGTCGAGAAATCATTATTTGATTATTTGTAAAAATTAACAGCTTTTCAATCATATTTATATTTAATAATAATACGTTTCCCAGTCGATTTCTTCAAGTACATATTTTATGGAAAGTATTTTTCTAGGGCTTTCAGTAGATTGTCTTCCCTCCAATAATTATTTTCACAAAATTATTGACAGCTTTTTTCATCATTCAAGTGACATAACGTTGTGTCACATCTGATTAATAAGCCATGAGCTGTGAGAGCATGCCAATAAAACAGTCATGACATGTGATGAGTGCTTTTGCCTTTTTAGTAAGACCTCTGCAGGGGTGGGTGTCATCTCAACTATTACAGAGGGACCTATTTTCAAACCACCAGCTCTAAGCTCCTGGTTAATCTACAAGTGTCAAATACAAAAGACTGTGGTTATGGCTAGTTGGGTAACTCAAACTATGGTTTCCCTGTTTATAAGTTGTTTTGAATTCCTATACTGGGAAGAGAGGGCCAATTAAAAAGTCTTGAAAGGTCAAGAGAAGGACTTAATTGAAAGTTCACTCAGACGTTACCAGCATAATACCATAATGAGGCTTAAGAGCACAGTTATTAGTGTTATTCTCCATAAAAATTGGGTCCATCAAAAATACACTCCCCTCCTCATTAAACAACAACACGCAAACTTCTCTAGAAAGTATGTATATCCTCATTTGTTTTAAACAGTACTCAAAAGTAGACGAAATTACATCTGAAGCTTTTGTTTCAGTCTGTAAGACACCTAGATTTTTTCTTTTGTGAGTGATAATAACTTAAAGTCAAGAATTAACAGTTTTCCAATAATTAAAATCATAACCATGCTGAGGAGAAAAGGATAGTACTGGTACTTTTTATTGTATTGTAGTTACTCTCAGTATTTTGCTGTTGTACCCAAAATCAATATCATACACGTTGAAGGCTGCCTTGGAACTAGGGATAACTGTGCTGTTGGCAATTTGGAAATCATGGTAATAATAACAAAATGCAATAACATACAACAACATAATCAGGATTACCATAACTTGTTATAATGACCTTGAAAGTATTCCTCAGTGCTTGGTAGATTTATATTAAAAAATGTGCTTGTCATATTGCCATAAAGACAACTTAAGGCATTTCTTAACAGGGTACTGATAGAGTACAATTTCCCAGCTGGGCTGAGACCTATTTTAAGATTTCTCTTAAAGTCAAGAAATGCAAAATAGGTCGAAATGTCACCAAAAACCCACTCAACTGCTGTTCTGACAGTGCTCATGGAAGAATTGAACATTTGCTGTTCAGCTGTTAATTGGGCAGTACGGTATGGTGCCTGAAGATGTATCCTGAGGGGATATGCGGAATCACCATAGATGCACAATGGTTGTCCTGTTGGTGAATACGCATGGTGATTCAGTTCTGTTAGCAGGCCTGACATGCGCAGCATTCCTGCATCATGCCGTCTTCCTTCTGGAAGGGGGAAAAACATAAATCAGTTTCAAGTTAACTAGCATAGTAACAGAGAAATACTAGTAATAACAAAACAACGTGTGGTTCCAAGGGTGTAGGGGTCTCAAAAGCCAAAATTTTAAAGGAAAATATGAAGCTAAACTGGAAGGGAGATGTGGGAAAGAATTCAAAAAATAAACCAACAAACCTGTGGGGAGGTATGGATATTTTCTGGAACAACACAATAAATAAATCATTTAAATTTTTTATCCAAGCCACGTTCGAGTGGTCTATTGTAAGTTCTGGGTATTTGGCAAAGTTGTGCACACACCAAATCTTTCCAGCCTGAGTTGAATAAATATTTTCCTTTACAAACTTGAGCAGTGGAATCTCAATTTTGTGAGCATCCTGATAACTCAAACTGAAAGTTGCTCCCCTTGGGATTTGTTTCACCTATACATTGGACTTTTATTCCCAATGCTTCAAACTCTGAATTTCTTGAACCAATTTTCATTTGCCTTTGAGGCTGGAGAACTTAATGAGAATCCACCACATCAAATTGCTACAGTATGTGGCAAAGAATGAAAGAGAATGTGGAAGAAAATAGACCCTATGCAAAAATGGCTGCCTTTAAATTATTCTTTTGTTCTTATTCAAAATAGTGGTGGATATTTACTGAGCTGCGAATCGGCGAGGTAAATATCCACCACTAACACTGAGATGAATAATTGCTTTAGTATGTACCATACAAGTTAAATAACTAGCAGACCAAAACATTACTTTATGTGTGACAATATACCGACAAGCGGTCGGAAATTTAAAAACCTAGCCGGCGCGCCGGCTGCCTGGAGGTGAATAGTACTTTGGTAATCACCTCCGAGTTAACCAATCAGCTATATACTAGCAATAATTAGTATATACCACACAAGTCAATAGTACTTTTCGCATGCTCTGATTGGTTAACTCGGAGGTGATTTGCAAGTACTATTACCTCCAAGCAGCCAGCAGGCGAGATTTTACAATGTCCAACCGCTTGTCGGTATATTGTCACTCGTAGAGTAACGTTTTAATTTGGTCTGCTAATTCAGCTTGTGTGGTATCTACTAACAAAATTATTCACCTCAGTGTCGGTAAATATCCACCACTATTCACCTCCACTTCGGTGAATATTTGTTAATTATTGATCGACAATTACATCATACAGCAATCGATCATAATTTAATGTTGTGAATTGCCATCAACTGGGTTTATATAATACGAAAATAATCAGTAAAGGACATACGAAATGTCTCACCAGCTGGGCCATAGAGGTTAGCTATCATCCCATTAGGTGTAACAACCGACTGGAATTTTAATGCGTGCACCCTTTTGTGCCCATTGTAAAGCACTCTCTGGTGTTCTCCTGGTCTGGCAATCGGTCTTACTGTGCCATCCACGAACCCCCAACAATTGGACAACGCAGATCCTCTGCCGTAAATTGCATCCGCAAATTTCTGCAGAGAGTCGGGCTGCAGCCAGGGCTGGTCCAAGCTTCGTAAAAGATATCCATAGTTATCAAAGATGTGGCTTGAAACGTCCGAGATAATCTCGCTTAGTTCTGGCGCAGATCTCCCAATCGCTCAATCTGCACGGATATGCGAATCTTCCATGCCACTTGCCACAGTCCCGTTTCTACAAACATATGCGTCAGGAATGGCCAGAACTTGAGCTAACAGGGGCAATTCAGCAAGTCCGAAACGAAAGTCAGCCTTGAATTCCTCCTCCGTAACGCGAGTAAGGTCAAATCGGTCGTACGACCAGAAGGGAAAAGATGGATTTTTCTTGTTTACCGTTTCGAGTAGCATCAAAAATTGGACTTCATCGATAACATCCTCCATGAACACAAATGCCAGGGCATCTTGTTTTGTTTGTCTACTAAACATCAGTTCCGCGACTGACAAAATGTTACAACTTCGTACTCACAAAATTACTGAAACATTTTTGTTGCGAGCTGACGACGGCAACGACCGTGTCTACGACAGCTAAGACCCAGGCCTCACGCGCGCAAAACTCGTACTTGCAGTCGTAGTCGTAGTCGGATCTGAAGGTCCCTAATTTCTTTGAACCGGTACGAATCAGCTTTTGGGTGTTAAAAAATGCAAAATGGGTCGGCTGGCTGGCTTTGATAAATTTATAATGGAGTAAAAGTTATCATTGCGGTCTGTGTCGAGTAATGGCGGCTTGAAGACGTACGAAGCGGCCGTCTGCAAACTTTCCTATGTCAGAGCGGTAAATGGCAGAATTTTTTAATCAAGTTTTAAGCAAAGGGCGAAATAGGTCTTCCACGTCTTCCAAGGGATCAACGTCTTCTCCAGAAGCCAAGAAACCGAAACAAAACGTCTCTCCTTCTCACCACACGCAAGAAGACGACGAGGCCCTTTCAAGCTCAAGTGACTTTGATATGCCTCAGAATTCAGTGGACGGAAAGCTGCAAGCAATTCTCAAGAAGCTAGAGAAGCGCGACATAATTGAATCTACTGTGAAATCTATTCAAGCTAACCTCGCGAAGTTGGAGTCGCGAACGCAAAAACTCCAAGAATTCAAAGCATATGCAAACAAAGACATCGAAGGTCTACAGGAAGGTGCGAGGTTCGCTGAAGAACAACTTCAACAGAAGTTCAAAGCCTTCAGCCAGTCACAACAAACATATGATTCCCAACTGAATGACCTCTTAGTAAAGATCAAATAATGCAAGGAGCAGGCAGCAGAATGCGAAACAAAGAATCTTTATTTGGAAGCATATTCCAAGCGCGAGAACCTGAAGTTCATGAGCATCTCCGAAGACACAAGTCTGGAAAACGGAAGGAGGACACAGAAGAAGTCCTCAGGTCCTTTATGGAACGGGAACTCGGCTACATGAACGCTAGAAGTGTGGAAATACAGCGAGTTCATCGCATTGGCAAAGTGACAAGCGATAGGACACGACCCATACTAGCTAGATTCTTGAGATACAAGGACTGCCAGGATATACTATCTCTGGGGCACAGACTAAAGGGCGCAAACTTTCAAATCTTCAAAGACCTCCCTTAGGAAATCATTACCCGATGGAAAGCTCAAATGGAATCCTTCAAGGCTGCGAAGAAACATGGAATTCCTGCATCTTTCAGTTTATCACAACCAGATAAGTTATTTATAAGAGGAAGACTATGGCCAACAGGCAGAAAATTTAGTTTCGAATAACTTGTTATTATATATACTGATTTTGTTTTTCACCTTTTAATGTCCATATTTGCTTATGTATCAGCCATATTGTCGCTCGCTATTTTCAGATTTTAGCACATAAAATTGGGGTAGGTAAACCCCGATAACCCCGGCGAACTCTTACTTTTGGTTTATCGCTTAGCTAGCAACTAAATGTTGCATAGCTTCGTTATCAGCCCATGTCTTGTGTCGTTTTTGTTTTTCGTATTTGTGTTTACATGTTTATTCCGCGTTACCCATTACGTTACTTCATTCCTTACGCCAAATGTTTCCTCACTGAGTCCATTAGCGATCTCGCTTCAACCCACCAAGGTAAATGTTAAATCGATTTTTGTTTCAAGTGGTCGTGAAACTCTATCGAAAGTAATTACTCCGCCGGACTTGTGTGTTTTAACTTCTTAATTAAGCTTAAATCGGCCGCGCAAAATGTAAATAACGCTAATGCTTTTGACCTTAAATGTCTGTCACTCAATGTACGAGGTCTCAATAAGTCTATCAAACGTGATCTATTTTTCGATGGTTAGACAAACAAAAGCATCACGTAATTTTTTTGCAAGAGTCTTATAGCTCAAAAGGTCTTGAATCCATCTGGGAAAAAGAGTGGGGTGGCAAAGCGTTTTTTAGTCATGGCACAAATCACACAAATCACTGTGGACTTCAAGGTCGCAAAATGCATACCTGATAAACAAGGAAGATTCATTATCCTAAAAGTGAAATTTGAAGAAAAGACCTTTGTTTTTGTTAACATCTAAGCACCCAATGATGTTGCCCAACAAACCGCTTTCTTCAATAAATTAGGCAAACATCTTAAAGAATTTGCACAGGATACAATTATAATTGGTGGAGACTTCAACTGTGCACTAACGTCACAAGACAAAAAAGGAGGAAACTTGATAACAAAAAAAATCAGCTGTTATAAAAGAAATCAACGCACTGTGCGTTTTATATAATCTTAATGACATATGGCGAAACACGAATCCGGAAAAGCAGAGTTTCACCTGGAGAACTAAGTCCTTTAAAATTCATTGTCGGTTAGACTACTTTTTAATTTCCAACGAGTTAGTTCCTTTCGCTACGAATTGTAATATTTTCTACGCACCCGAATCTGACCATAGTGCCGTGTCAATGCACCTCCAATCGAATCAGTTCAATCATAAAAGAGGCCCTGGGTTTTGGAAGTTTAACGCAACCCTCCTCCGAGACGAAGCATTTGTAGCAGCCTTAAAAACGAATTAACCTAGTTTTGAAGAGAAGTACCAAGAGGTTCATTATTTAGGTCTAAAATGGATCTCATAAAAATGGAGATAAGAGGCTTTATTTACCCTTCAATATTCTAAACGAAAGGTGAAAAGATACCGAGATGAGGAGAACTCTTTATACAAAAAGTAAACGATCTTCAAGCAAATGCTGAAAAAACCCTCACGACAAAATGGCTAGAGCACGTCTCAGTAAAATCACACTAGTAAAAACCAAAGGAGCTATTTTAAGATCCAAAGCGCGTTGGCACGAAGAAGGAGAAAGAAACACAAAGTATTTCTTTAGTCTATAAAAGCGCAATCATGACAACAAAGCAATGAACCAAACTCAAAGTAGGACAAGACTCCTACAAAGAAGAGCAATCCGAAATGTTACAAGTGCAAAAGAATTTTTACGAATCTCTATACCGCTCCACCGAGGTTAACCCCCAAAACTTTTTAATCCGGAAAATATTACCACACTAACCAATGAAAAAAATAATTCTTGTGAAGGGTTGATAAACGAGATCGACAAACGCGGTCAAAGACTTTAAAGGTAACAAAACCCCAGGTACTGATGGTTTACCAGCTGAGTTTTATCGTTTCTTTTGGCCGGATATTTGCCATGATCTGCTAACTAGCTACAACTATGCTTTCCAACACGGTACAATGTCCATAAGCCAAAGGCGTGGTATAATTTCGCTTATAAAAGGAGGCTAAAGATAAAACCATTTTAGAAAGCTTGAGACCCATCTCACTTTTAAACGTTGACTATAAGATCCTTACTAAAGTCATTGCCAATAGAATTCAAAAAATTCTATCAACTTTAATTAACCCGACCACAAACTGTGTCTAGAATAACGGTTATGCATCTAATTTTTTCTCTCTTAAACGAGGCGTCAGACAAGGCTGCCCGCTTTCCGGTGTCCTTTTTGTTCTCGGTATAGAACTCTTTTCTCGAGCTGTGAAAAAGGATGCCACAATCAAAGGTATTCAAGTCAATAAGTATGAACTAAAAATAAGTCAATATGCTGATGATACCACAGTCTTTTTTCGCGACCTTGACTCCGTGACAAACCTACTGAATCTCTTAAATGATTTCAACGCTTGTTCTGGTCTAGAAATCAATACTACTAAAACAGAAGCAATGTGGTTGGGTCAATGGAAAGAAAGAACGGACACTCCCTTCGGCTTTAAGTGGCCAAAAGAGCCTATCAGTGCTCTCGGCATTTTCTTTTCCTACAACCAAGCTAGCGCTGATTCTTTAAATTTTGGAGACAAAATAAAAATCCTGGAAAAAACTCTCAAAATCTGGAAACGAAGAAATCGTACTCTGTATGGAAGGATCAATATAGTCAAAACACTCGGCCTATCAAAGTTGATTTACGCGGCGTCTGTGTTAGCTGTACCTGATCACTTCATCCAGGAAATCAATAAAATAATTTTCAATTTTATTTGGGAGGGGAAGCCCCCTAAATTAAAAAGAGCACTATAATTGGAGAAAATGGCGGGTTGAAAATGTGTGATTTCAAGATTATGGAAAAAGCACACAAACTAGCGTGGATCAAAAGAATTCAAGATGACTCTCAAGCTTCCTGGAAAATAATTCCCAACCATATCATGCATAAACATGGCAGTCTTGCTTGCCTGACAAAATGCAACTTCACAAGCAATACACTTGCCCATGAAAACCTTCCATTATTTTACGAAAAGATTTTAAACTATTGGTCCGAGTTTAAAAACTCAACAGGATATGATCTCAAGTCCCACCATAAAGATGAAATTATCTGGAAAAATAAGAACATTCTAATAGCCGAAAAACCTATATTCTATAAACATTGGTTTGACGCCGGGATTTCTAAGATAAACGATTTATTAAACGAACAAACAATTTTTTAAACTGGAAGGAGTTTCGATCTAAATTTAATCTGAATGTACCCTTCACTCTGTACTACGGTTTAATTAACGCAATTCCTGCAATGTGGAAAGCGTACCTTGAAAACCCGTTACCCCTCAAACGGATAAAAACAAAGTCTCTCCCTACCCCCTAACGACCAGATCCATTTACTCCGCCCTTCTGAAAACCTTTTTCGTTCCTCCAACTGCCGAAAATAGAATACTCCGCCGTGGTTTTACAAGAGACAACATCAAAAATGTACATCTACTGCCATTTGCAATACTGTAACAAACGAAGTGAAGACAATAATGTTCCAATATAAAGTGATCCACAACGTGCTTCCTACCCGCCCTACACGTTTTCGTGACGGCCTTCTAGGCAATGCTAGCTGTAATTTCTGTAACGACAAAGAGCAAACACTGAACCACTTGCTGATTAACTGCGCTTCCGTAGTCGGATTTTGGACTTCCTTCCTAGTTTGGTGGAACACAAAAACTAATGAAAATTTAATTATAAATCCGAGTCACATATTGTATGGCTGGCATGAAAGGACAAAGCATTGGTGGATACTAAACTACTGTTTATTAATTGCTAAATATCACATTCTCTGCACAAGCCTTCGCGGGATGATTTAGATTTTCAAAACTATCTTCCCATTATACATGAAAAACTTGAAACGTTAAAAGAGATCGCAATTGCAAAAAAAGCTCTTTCTAAATTTCATCGCACTTGGGCCATTCTACTCTAAAAATCTGTTTACTGTCTTTTCATTACATATTATCTTTGTTAGTGGCATTATACTCTTTACAAGTAATTTTAGTTTGTTCTTGTTATCCAATGAAGTGTATTCGGGATCATTTAGTAGTCGTCGTACGTCCTTTCTTGTTAGTATTTTATTACTTTTGTAATCATTTCTTTTACTATGTTGTTTCAGTGTTGATGATGTGTATTTGCTGTTTTAATATGCAAATAAATTTACAAAACTAAAAAGTGGACAGGTCTGCGAGGGAAAAGCAGGGGAAAAGCTCGTGCAGCTTCACAAACGCTCGCTTCATTGAGCCTATAGCTGGATGATGTTTTGCCACTAAGAATCGTTAATTGAAGAAGATTCCTCGGAAGACAAGAACGTAACGTTGAAACTATCATTGATTTCAAAAAGAGCCTTTGATTCCGTAGATTGGAATTTCCTTGCTAAAGTTCCAGAAGCCTTCAACTTCGGTCCTCAAATCCGAAAGTTGATTAAGACGTTCTATACCGATGTCAGCAGCTGCGTTATTAACAATGAGCACGCTTCGGAGTTTTTTTAACCTGCAAAGAGGAGTTAGACAAGGCTGTCCTCTATCCGGTATTCTCTTTGTTCTATACGAGGAAATTGTAGCACAGGCAATCAGAAATAGTAATAATATCAATGGAATACAAATCTATAACAAGGAATATAAAATATCGCAATATGCGGATGATACTACTGCTTTCGTCCCTGATGTATCTTCGGTGGAAAACCTTTCAGGTTTAGAATTATATAAGTCCAGAACTGAAGGATTGTGACTAGGGTCGTGTAGATACAACGCTTCGACACCTTTTGATATAGCTTGGCCCTTAAGAACCGATATATGCGCTAGGAATCTATTTCACTTATAATGAGCACATTTCCTTCAAAAAAAAATCTTTGAGGAAAAATTAATCCCAATGAAGAACCTTCTAAATCCTTGGCGGACAAGAAACCTTACCTTATATGGTCGAATAACCATTCTTTAAAGCCTTGCTCTGTCCAAGCTAGTTTATAATACATCTGTATTGACCTTCCCTTTAGATTTCGCAGCTTTGGCTAAAACGGCTATCTCTGTGTTTGTTTGGAATACAAAACCTAAAATCAAACACACCACAATGATTGGTCCTAAAATTAAAGGTGGCTTAGACCTACCAGATTTCGAAATAATGAACAACGCCCTTAAGTTCACTTGGATAAAACGACTACATGAAAGTAGCGGTGATGCGAGTTGGAGCCACATACCTCTTTCGCTTTTAAAAGAGGTAGGTGGCCTGTTTTTATTCGAATGCAACTATGATTTGAAATGTCTTAAGGTGTCTATCCGTATTAAATTTTACAAAGACATCTTGTATACCTGGCAGACGATAAACCAACATATTCCAGAAAACAAAGAACAAATACTAAAAAATCGAAAAGTTCTCTGTCTATTACCAAGGTTG
The DNA here is from genome assembly GCA_016490735.1 of Pachyseris speciosa. Lineage (NCBI taxonomy): Eukaryota > Metazoa > Cnidaria > Anthozoa > Scleractinia > Pachyseridae > Pachyseris > Pachyseris speciosa. The sequence continues at coordinate 41,011 of JAEMWC010000974.1, read as the reverse complement.
GGATAAAGCAGGAGTGATCAGGGATCACATTTTTTGTGAAAACAACTTCTTAACTTTCAATGACTTCTGCCGCAAATTCAATATCAAAACCAATTTCCTCACATATTACGGATCATGCATTACTATATACATACTGAGATTTACTCACAGTTTTCTTCATAAGAAAACCCGCTTAAAAAATTATAATAGCCAATCACAGCAGCGAAATGGCTTTCTCACACGTGCGAGAAGCGTTTCGTCCAATCAGGAGCGACTTGTCAAAACATACCACTGATTTCATTCAATAAGTTCAAGTTCCTTGCCTGCAAAGCCGTCATAGCGAGAAAACGTTCGTACCAAAAGTACAAAAATACTTGGCCTTTTAACAATGGTTCAAGGATCCACGAGATTTGAGCATTTAGAAAACTCAATTGACGACTATATTATCGAGCAACAAAACAAAAATACAAGAGCTGAAACGACGAGGGAATGTAAAGCTACTCATTGAATTTCTGAGAGAAAAGCACGAGCAAAGAAATCCTGAAGACATCGAAGCCAAAGAATTGAAGGAATATATATATATCTGCGACTACATCCTTAGTGTGAGGCGAAAACACGGCCAAGACTTTGAACCTTCAAGTCTTAGAGGTCTCTTTTCAAGTTTTAATCGACATTTAAAGAATGCAAATATCCCGGCAGTGTCATCGAGGACGTTGCTTTTGAACGCGCAAGATAATGTCTTGAAGCTAAAAACAAGCAACTTAAAAAGGAGGGCAAAGGAAATAGACCTGCAGCAGAAGCCCTAAGCGATGATGAGATTAATATTCGGCTCTACGAAAAAAACCTCCTGCGAATTGATAAACACACTTTGGCCCTTCAATTCACTATATTTTGGTCTACGAGGTTGTGAAGAGCATCGGCAAATGTGTTGCGGAGACGTTCAGCTCATGAAAGATGAAGAAAACTGTGAGTAAATCTCATTATATATATAATAAACAAACTTTATCATGGAGAGTGCTTATGTACGATATTTACGCACTCGGTTGTTTTTACAAAACTTACTCGCTCGCAGAGCCTCGCTCGTTCGTTTTGTGAAAACAAACTCGTGCGTAAATATCATACGTCAGCACTTTCCATGAAGAAATCTATATATTCAGTTCCTCAAAAATGGATTCGCTTGTTAAAAGAACCTAACCCAAACGCACCTACGAATTTAGAATACGCGGGGAAAATACCTTTAAGCAAGCTTTCCTGAAAATCAGCTTCTCGAATTCTTATCAGTCAGAAATTTGAGCCTCCTACAGCTGAGAGAAGAATATTGCAAGCGAACCTAGACGAGCAAGCAATCAGCACTATTTGTAATATTCCCTTCAAAGTGACCAAAGATATAAGAATCGTCATTTTTCAATTTAAAATTGTGCATCACATCTTGCCGACCAATGCCACTCTATTCAGAGATAAAATTATGCAACATGATAAAAAAAATAATAATAACAAAAAAAAACGGTCATCTCTGTGACCAAAAGAAAACCCTGAACTTGCCCGGCTGTGCAGACCTTCTGGCAAAGCTTTTCTCGCTGGTGGAATATTACGAATGACGATTTTATCGTCTTAAACGATGAAACCATAATCTACGGCCTTACAAATCATTTTAGACAACAACTCGGCTCAAACCTCTGCTTAATAACTGCCAAGTATTACATCTACTGTGCTTCAAGGGATGAAGAAAATTACTACATCGAAGCCTTCCTTACATACCTTAAAGCAAATTATCTATAGAGAAGAGGAAATGCAAATCGAAAATCAATTTGTAAATACAGTTTTCTCACGGTACTACAGGACACGTACACGTGTGTGTATTTCTGTTTCTGGTTTCTCTCTCTGTTTTGCTCTCGAGGTTCGTAAATATAATAGCTGTATTGTTATTTTTATTTGCGTATTGTAAATCATGTCAATCAATTCTACTGTTAATATCTGTCAATTAATAAGCTATGTACGTAGTGTAATAACGTCTGAAAAAAAAGAAAGAAAAAAAAAAACTATCAAGGCACTTCAGAGCTTTTTGTCTGCTTAGCCAAGGACCTATGCTGTGTGAAATGACACTATACCGTAAAAGCTCTATTAAGTCCCCCGTCTCTATTAACCCCCTCTCCAATAAGCCCTCCCCTACCCCCTCGGTTAGAAGTTTGTTTTTGTAATAAGCCATCCCCCTCTCTAATAAGCCCCCCGCCCTCTGTTACATGACATTTTGTTGTCCCACCTATTCCCTCTTACGAAATCCACATTATGAAGCCCAGTTGGTTAAATAAATAATCAGTTTATTAAACCCTTTCGTAGTGTATAACACTAAATTACAAGGGACGTGGTTAATTCTACACCAAAAAGCATAATTACACTTGACACAGGAGGCAAAAACAATTAAACCCTATTATAACTGTGAGTAACGAAGCTATCAAGGCGGTCCGTTCTGACAAGGTGGAAATCGGAACGGGAACAACCAGACCTCAGCCCGTACCCATGAGCGACACTCGTGGACTGTGGCAACAGGTGTGAGAGGAAACCGGGACTGGTTTGTTTTTTCACAAATATACACTCAAACCAGAAGTGTATCTGCTCATAAACATAATACTGTTTGCTGCTCTGTATTAAATAGTAAAGTTTAATTGCAGTTGTTTGAGTTTTGTACAAAAACTATTTTATGACGGAATCGAAGGGTTTTAAAAGATTTGAAATAAGCCCCCCCCCCCCCCCCCCTCTCTATAAAGCCCTCAGTAGTATATGTTCATTGGAATTAAGCTCCGTTTTGGATTTCCTCTGATTTCCTGCATGCTAATTTGGATTTCCGTACTCTAACAATTTGGATTTCCTGTATACTAATTTAGATTTCCACACTCTAACAATTTGGATTTCCTGCATACTAATAAGTGGAGAGGTTTGCTAATGGGCGTCACTCTTCTACAATTAAAAGAAAAAAAGGTTTGCCCAGACTTGCCCGCCAATAGTTAACACGGATTGGTGTATTCCAAACTCTATTATGTTTTCAAAATAAAAGCGTGTAGTTTTTAAAAACGCTAATCTTTCTTTCAATTCGTTTGCTAGGAAAAACTTATCTCCGAGAGTTTCAGTTTATTCTAAACGTTTACCGATTATTACCATTAAAATGGCTTGTTTTAGCATTGATGAATTCCAAGCTTTACGCTCCATTAGTCACTAGCTTATTATGCAAACATGCAGTGGCCTACATTTTCATACCAACTCTACAGTAAAGAAGCCCATGGGACATCCTTGAAACCACTGCCATTGAAATAACAACACTAAAACATGCGACTAATATGAATTACACGTTTCTTGAGAGACAAACATACTAATTTGTGAAGGCCGTAAGTTAGATAACTCATTGGGTTAATTACGTCACCTTCGTTAAATAAAGAATATTGTATTGTATTGTACTTTATTGCGTTTTATCAGCGAATGCGGCGGTGGTGGTGGTGGCGGCGGTGGTTTTGGTGGCGGTGGAAAACAATAGAATTCTGGTGGCGACGGTGGTGGTGGCGGCGGTGGTTGTGGTGGTAGTGGTGGCGGTAGTGGTGGCGGGTGGCCGTGGTGGTGGTGGTGGCAGTGGCGGTAGAAAACAATACAATTGTGGTGGCTGAAGCTTATATAATTGTGAAACATTACACATTTTGCAAGTTGATGTTAAGCTTCGATTAAGTTGAGTTGGTCCTGTCCTGTTTGTCAAAGGTTTTTGCCAGAAAAGATAGTATGCAAAGAGACATGAACAGTAAACACAGTTATTCCGATTGTGCTCCAGTTATACCGATGTCTCAAGAGTGTGTGAGCGTTTTAAAATGGCTCATCCATTTACCTGCATGGTTGCAGGGATGACTGGTTCGGGAAAGCTGTTCTGAGTGCAATCACTGTTGTAATAAGCTCAAACCGTGATCGATCAGCCGCCGGGGAGAATCATCTGGTGTTATTCGCATACAGTGACAATCCGCTTACACCCAATTATTGACGATCATACCGAAAATCGAATTTGTCAAGGGGAGTCCGTCTTCCCTAGACAATTATACCTATTTGGATGTCAATATCCGCAACTTGATTATCATTGACGACCAAATGATTAAAGCCGGAAGTGATAATCGAATCTTGAACCTGTTTACAAAAGGATCACATCATCGAAACCTGAACGTTATTTACATTGTGCAAAAACTATTCCATCAATGCAAAGGCAACCGAAGTATCAGCTTAAACAGTCATTACTTGGACCTTTTTAAGAATCCTTGCGATAACTGCAGATTTTGACTTAAGTCAAACAAATGTACCCAAGGCAAACTGCTTTGTTTTTAAAAGAGTACGAAGAAGCGGTGCGAAGACCATTTGGGTATCCTTTTGTTGATCTCAAGCCAACGACTCCACATATTTGCAGATTGCGAACAAATGTATTACCTGGCGAAGAAAGATTTGACAAAGCGATTGAAGAGAGTAATATTTCTCAAGAACTACTCCAGTATCTGAAGCAGCAAACCCTGATTGTTCCCCCGGTAATTCTGGAGATGCAGCGCATTCAGCATAATATGGATAACCTTCTGTATAGCACAAACCTTGGAGACGACGAAAGAGCAAGGCAGTACATACAGTTGCAAAACAAGTTTTTAACATATAAACATCAGCTCAATTCCTTAACACCTGAAGCAACCATACCGCATGGGTGGAAGCAGATTTCTAACGAGGCTCTGGCAAACAATTTACCAACAGCGCCATCAGTAACGACAGAACTGACTCTAGTCCAAGCGCCGCCTCTTGCACCAACGGCAAAGGAGCCAGCCTCACATTTCTTATCAATCATGGGAACCTCCTTCGAACTCTTATTGTTGTTATTTCAATGGTAGTGGTTTTAAGGGTGTCCCATGGGCTTTTTTACTGCAGAGTTGGTATGCAAATGTAGGGCACTGCATGTTTGCATAATTAGCTAGTGACTAATGGAGCGGAAAGCAAGAGAGACAGATATACAAGCGTTCAAAGCAACCTGGAAATCGTTAACTGTTAAGCAAACCATTTTAACAATAATGAGCAATAAACGTCTCGAATTCAAAATCTCGGAGAAAAGTTTTCACAGCAAACGAATTGCAAGAGTGACGCTGCCTACAGAAAGCGCGCTTTTATTTTAAACACATAATAGATTCTACATGAGCCAATCAGGGTTAAAAGAGACCGGGCAAGCCTAGGCAATCCAATCGTTTCTATGGTAGAAGAGAGAAGCTCATTAGTATGCCTATCCACTTATTAGTATGCAGGAAATCCAAATTGTTGGAGTTTGGAAATCCAAGTTACTATATAGGTAATCCAAATTGTTAGAGTGCGTAAATCCAAATTAGTATGCAGGAGATTCAAATTGTTAGAGTGCAGAAATCCAAATTAGTATGCAGGAACTACGAGGAAATCAGAGGAAATCCAAAACGGGGCTTAATTTCAATGAGCATGTACTACTTCCCTCTCTAATAAGCACCCCGTCAATGAGGCCTAAAATGAAAGTTTCCTCGGGGGCTTAATAGAGCTTTTACGTTAATACAGCTCAGGTGTTCCGAGTAATTGCTGCCTGGCTAAACTACCAGGTTAGTTCTCCTTTTGTCTTCTTCCGGTTATTTAAACTTATGTCAAAGTTAATTAAAAACTTTACTTGTTTACTACGAGATATGTTTGTTGCTTGTCTAATTTGTCAACCTTCTCCAAGAATCTTCGAAGAAACACACCCATCGTGTTTTGTTTTCTTGCCGAATGTTTTGTTTTGTAGCTTTGACCAGGGGTCAATCGCTATTCGGCGGAGTGCTCTCAACTATCGGGTTCGTAGTACTTTTCGCCTTTTCTACGGACATTTATGTTAAGATTTCTTGGCCATTTTCTAGCTTACTAAAACATGTTTCTTACTTGCCTGATTTGTTTACCTTCTCCAAGACTCTTCGAAGAAACATACGTATCGTATTTTGTTTTCTTGCACTGAAATGTTTTGCGGTTTGTGAATCGCGGTCAATCCATGTTGGCTGCTCTCAACTATCAGCTTTTCACTCCTTTTTTATATTTTCAACGGACATTTATGTCAAGACTGTTCAGCATTTATTTCCTTACTACTCCTTACTGTTTGTTACTTGTCTAATTGCTCCACCTTTCCAAGCATCTCCGAAGAAACACACGCATTGTACTTTGTTTTCTTGCCATGTTTAACTTTTTGATCCGCGGTGAATTCCTTTACGCTTTCATTTGAAGCAGGCGGTGTTTGTACTACAATCGCAAAAATTCGGTTCATTTCGCTCGAACCTCGAGAGAGTCAACATCTCGAGTGGTGAGGAGTCCACAGTATAGAATTTCGTATTCGTTACAATTATGAATCTTAAGACAAGATCTTTGTAGTGGTCGAAGTCTGGAAAACGACTAATTTTCGCTGATGGCGCACGAAGGTTTGTAAAATAAAAAAACTGCTCCTGATTTCCATCGTTGTTCTTTGATCTGCTGAATCCATTTGGCGTACTTCTTCATTTCAAAACAGACCATTTACAAGAAGAAAAAAGAAAAGCAATTTTTTTTTTAAATTGAAGACTTTCAGACAAACTGTATTGACTCGCTCTTTTCTACAGTCCGAGTCTAAACAATCTCTCAGTTTTCCTTTGCATTTCCAAATTCCACGACATTTAATGCTTTATGTGAGGAGTTAACCTCCACACTCACATTCTATCGACCTTGACATTAACATAATTGATTTGATGTGGAAAATACTCTTGGCTGTAGTTCTCAGGTACTCCACTATGAAGCATGTTTCTCTCAAAGTGCGAATGTGTGCTGACCATGCATCTCTGAATATTGTCTGGAAAGCTTGTATTTTTCCAGATGTTAGTAAACACTGGAATATAAAATTCAAGTAGATTTTGATCATTTAATTACTACAATTAATTTTCTATTTTGATGCAAAATTGAAAATTATATTGCTTGGCTGCTAATGCCTCTTTGTGATAGATGAAACTGCTGCAGCCACCGAAATTCATTGAGGAGATAACCAAGTGGTAAACGGAATGACCAAATTGATGTTCATGTCACCCAGATATGAAGACGTGGGTGTCCGAGCACAAAAAGGCTGTCTTGATGTTTACACGAAAATTCAAAAGTTGCGAGTCCACCATCAGATGGACTTTGACAATGTTAAAGTCGTCGGACATGAGCCAAATTACCATAAACGGCTTTTCCTTGAAGCTTGGATGTCTGTGAAAGATACGAACGCTGGGAATGACCATATCGTCGTCCCAGAAGTCTATAAATGTTTGGCACCCCTTTTAACTTAAAACTCTCGCGCAGAAACATTCCCTGTAGTCATGCGCATAGCGCTCGCGCAACGTTATTTTTAATTTTAATTCACGCGTTACAGCATCAAGCATCCTTATAACTGACGAAGGCCTAAGAGCTAGCCGAAACGTCTCAAAGAACCGCCTAAAGGTTACAAGTCAGTGACAAGCACTAACTATTTTCAACGATGTCATCTCCTGACAACAGCTATTCCATATTTAACAGATATGGGAATGTCTATACTAGGTGAAGAAATTTCTGATATGGAGATAAGGGATTAGCTAGGCCAGACTACTGCTGCTTTGCACTGTTAACCCTGTGCTTCCAAATACTGGACAGGTTTCAGGCAATAAGAATCCAAGCTTACTACACTGTTTCACTTACTTGAGCTAGTAATTAATTTAAGGATTCAAGTTACCCAGTGATGTAGACTATGAGACGGTTTAGCTCATTTCCTTCACGCTCTGCAGTTACGGGTGTATATCGACCCATGCTTTGAAATACCTGCAACTTTTCCAAATCCCGGTCTATGGTTGAAATGAGCCATTGTTATTGCCAAATGCTCAAGCTTTTAGACTTTGCCACCCTAAAACTCCCAGTTTTCATGGAATATGACCGTTTATTCTGTTACAAACAAAAAATGTTGCCTTAGAACGCCCTCGGACAACACCAAACAATATGCAACTTTGTCTGGCAGTGAATATATATGATAAATGGAATGGAGAATTGGATAAAGTGTGAATAATGAAGAAGCGTTCTCAAGTCGAATTACTCAGAAAAAGAAGACAAAAAATCCTCTTGAGCTTAAAGTCCACGTTGGCAGAAAGCTTCGACTCCACTTCTTGCAATCTATTCCACATTTTCCCACTCACTTTGTTAGCGCGACCTGGATAACGCTATTTGATTTCAATTGCTCTCACGGTCTGTAATGTTCGCGTTTGTGACCCAAAGGAATTCTGGGACTCTCTTGCGTAACGGCGACATGGAGGTCCGCCAATTTTCATTTCAGATATTTTTAGAACCGTGTCGAGCAACCCGGTTCTGTTGACAAAATATTGCACGGATTGCATTATTTACCATTCAAAACTTGCCTAAGTTGTTATGCCAGGTCCCGGAATCCAAGACTAAAACCCAATTTCACTCCGTGAATTGCCACCACTCGCTCGAATACTTTGAAAGGCCCACTTCGTGTGAAATTGCTTCTCACCTCTGTTTTCTTTCAAAGGATTGCCTCTACCCATCAACCCAGCTTTATAATGCCAGGCAGGGGGCTTCTGAGGTGGAAAATGGCTCGAAAAACACACTAATAAGTAACGAATTGTAGCTGCACTGATCGTTTAGAAATAAACGACAGCTAGCGTGACAAACGTGACATGAAAGATAGAGGCTTCAATGTTGTGGACCAGCGAAATCTGCGTGGTAACCCCTTATATGGAATAACCAGACCGACGTGACCTCAGACCCTCGAAAATTACAGAGAAACATGTACAAAATGGCGACAGAAATGAGTTAGCGAGCAAAACATCCACCGAACTGAAGTGTGTTATGGTTCACCACTGAAATGGTGAACCATAACACACTTCAACCATAATTGGCTACCCATAATTGGCTACCCAATCTAGCCAATGGTGGAATAGTATAAAATAATGACAAGACCAAAGAAACTGCACACCATTTACTGCACACAAATTTAATGCTGTGGAACCTTGTGTCATTACAACATACAATACCAAAGCCTTAATTCTGGCAAAAGGGAAGAACAGCTCCCACTGAAAGCAACCTGTGAGAAACAGTCAGCTGACAAAACTATTATTTTCTTTTCTCCTTTATTGCAAATCTCCACATAGGTCTCCTTCCTAAACTATCCTTTCAAATGTGATGTTACGGCTAGGCCGACTCTGTTTGTTCCTCTGAACCACTCCCATGTCTTCTAATAAATTAACTGATTCAATTGGAATTTTTTTGGTAATAACTTTTATCAGTTGCAGCCCAAATTTAAATACTTACCAAAAATTTCAAAAAGAATATAAAATCTATAAACGTTGTCCCTCTGTCAAGCGGAGGAACAAATTATTATAATATCTATAAGCTTTTTAATATATATAAATATATATTATTTATCCATGTTTGGGATATCCAGTAGTGATGGCCTTTAAGCTCAATAAATCACATTGAATGTATCCTTACTGCATCAACTGAACGTTTTAGCGGTAAGTGCACATCAAAAGTATTGTCCACTGTCTCAAAAGAGCCTTCAAGTGCATAACAAGTGCGTTAATGCATTGTAGGTGACATCTTCAAAATCACCAAACTTTAAGTCCATAATTCAGGTAGAAAGCAAGAGGCGCCCGCGAACGCCCTCAGACGTTTATATTGCTGAACCTATTGAGTACATTTTCTCTTATTTTGAGCGATTTTCGATCGTTGGTTTAGAAGTAAGATCTCACTTTGTGTGGACGGTTCTCGCGCATTGAATTACAGACCGAACATCGATCATTTTCCTTGATGATTTATGCCGCAAGGTCTTTGATGTTTTGCCATAAAAAACCAGCGTAATTAACAGAAAAATACTTGAACTTCCTTATAATCTACGAATTAACAAAGAAATCTTTACGGATACCACAAAAATAGCCCTTTTCTTACCCCTAAAATTACGGTTGGACATGTCAATTTGCCGCCATCTTCAAAATGTACGGAATTAATGCTTTGTGATCGTAGTGCAACCAACACCTGCATCTGAAGGTAGTTTGGACTCATGAATGTTTGTTTATTATTATTATTTTTTTCTTTTCAAACGTTTGCTATCGAATATTGAAATCGTAATTTAAAACTCATCGTTTTCCCCCTCTTGCTGTTTATATTTTTGGACACAAAATTGGCCCATAACTAATTAAATAATTAATTGCAATTGCTATAACAACGTTACTTCTAAAGATAATAGAGATTAATAACCAGAATATTTTAAGTAAAATTGAGTACTAAATCCAATCCTACTATTAAATCTTAAAGTATTTACAAGAATATTTATACTATAAAATATTTCACACAGTTCTGTTCCTTTCTGTCCTTCTCATACTGACCACTCCTTCCTGACACGTAACCGTACCGCCAACCAAACACAATGAACCAACCGCAACTTTCCAAAATGACCACTTCCTAAACTTCTTCGCAAACTTCGTAAAAATTTCCATATAGCCCCATACATTAATTATACATTCTATTTCATTATTTTTGTATGTGCTTCATTGTTTTTAAGACAATGACTTATTCCCTAGGCTACTTACTGTAGTAATAAAAGAGGATGCAATTAACCGTGTCGTTTCTCTCTTTTTTTTTTTTTCTATCCCACATTCCTCCTTTTCTCCCGACCATTTTCCCCACTATTTTCCCACTATTTTTCTATTCCAAGGCCCCCCCTTTTTTCTCTATCTCTTTTAATTCATTTGACTGCTCTACTGGGCTCTGAACCATCACCCTACGCTCGGCTTTCTGTTACATGTCCGGCACCTTACCCCTGCGCTACACAAACCAGTTGCAAGGTACTCGTCAATAACTACGTTTTATCTTACCTATCCATCTAAAAAAATCTTCATAACAATATACACAAAAGAAATGCACAAGAGACCTACTTTGCAAAAAAGAATGCGTTTCCTCTACCCTTTGATTGGTCCATTTAGATATATAAAAAAGCAAATTAGGAATATGTGTTTCACCTGCTGATTGAGATTGGGTTTCTACCATTTGGTATGCATGGATTCCTTAAGCCTCACTTGATATTTAGTACTTGCATAGTCCAGAATCTGAAAACAATCCGCTAAGCAGGATGCTCGCCAAGACTCTGAACTCAGCCAATGTTTGTGAACGTGCGAAGATCCATCCGATAATAAGTGCTCGCGCACTCGCGTGGAGAAGACCACGAAACAAGCCGATTATGTCGGCGAAACAAGCCAACACTTCTCCACGCGAGTGCGCAAGCACTTATTAGACAGATTAAGCATGACGTTACGTCAAACGGCAAACGGCAAAAATGAAACTTTTGCCGTCTGTCTTCAGCTGTCTGTACAGTAGAGTGAAAATATTTACATTTGCGGTGAATAGTAGTATAGTAGAATAGTAGAATAGTCCAGTTTTGTGCGAAAAATTTCAGGATTACAAGAAGAGAAGAGAAAATCAGAGGTACTCTTTGCCGTTTGCCGTCTGCCATTAACGTCATGCTTAAACTCTCTGTTATCTTAACATCTTCTCCGCAAACAGAACCCTTTGCTTTCGTGAGTTACACGCACTGGACAAAACCTTCTACTTTGTACATTCTTAACCCTTTTCCTACCAACGTCACACATATGTGACGATAAGTACTGCTTCCCTTTTATATATGGTTTATTTCTTGTTTAAATTTTGTCAGAACGTCATAATAATTGTGTGAATAGCACCAATTGTGTTTCGCAATCATTAAAGCCAAAAATAACGACTAAAATACTAGAATTCAATACAGTACAATACAATATTCTTTATTTAATGAAGGTGACGTAATTAACCCAATGAGTTATCTAACTTACGGCTTTCAAAGAACATCATCAGATGAGAGATAGACCATCACACCGGGAACTACGTCCCCTACTCTTTTCGAACAGTGTGTGGGTTCTTTTACGTCCCACAGAATCAATTATGAAGAGTTGTGAGACGGGGCCTACGGTTTATTGTCCTTATCCGAGAAGACTAGAAAGTCTAACCATTTGCAGATGTAATTACAAAGGCAGCACTATCTCCTCAATTATTTAAAGACCCTGAGTGTTGGTCCGACCGGGGTTTGAACCACCGACCTCCCGCACGCTAGTCCGGTCCTCTACCACAGAGCTAACCGGTCGGCGGTCTGCATATCACCGTTCGTTTAGCAGCAAAGCCCAAAATGCTTGTCTTTTGGCCAGAGAATAACACCAAAATTTACACATTTTTGTGGCCAACTTTTAAATAAGAAAAACTGCACAAATATCAGAAGTCTATATTAACAGCAAACCTCAAGTTCTCTCCTTAGTATCTGCTATGTGGGGGTTATTTACCTGGAACGAGGGGGTATGTGATATATTCACCTGGTACCGCCCCGAGGGCGTAGCCCGAGGGGCGGTGCCAGGTGAATATATCACATACCCCGAAAGACAGGTAAATAACATGTTCATTTGTCAGTTGGTGAGGTTTTCTAAAAGAAATAGAAGGGCATTAAATAACGAAAAACTTAGTTTCTACTTAGTCGTGTTTTATTTTAAAAATACTTTTAATGGTAGATTGTAGGAGGTGAGGTTTCGACTGTAAACATGTTTTTCTTGATTTTCGGTTTTGTTTTTACAACAATGCGTAGACAACGTGTTTTGCTATTCTGGTACACAGTGGGATTGAATTTAGTTCTGTATTATTTACACAACAATATGTATAGACGTTTTCTTTTGTCTGCTGGTATGCGTGGAAAACATGTTTGTTACTTTTGCATAAGCAGTGCATTCAGTACACAACAGTCACGTAGTTGGACGACTGCCGTTAAATTTTGAGAAAAGTGAGCGCTCGCCTAGCACTGTTTGTAAACAACGATGAGTGATGGTGAAGATGGATTTACTTTGTGAATGGGACAAGTCAGACTCACAGCCAGGGTGCCCAGTCACTCCTGGAGAAAGTGATTTCTTGATTGAAAGTCCACCCGCTACCAATGTCGTTGCAGCGAGTAAGCCCCACGAAGACTTTATGGAGGAGAGAAAGGGGAAAACACGGTATGTAAGTCGTTGCTGACGAAGAGGATGCTAAACGAAGCAGTGACTAGATACCAGCTAATACACGAAAGACCACCGCGTGATCGGTAACTGTTTGACATTTCCTCTGTGTTTGTTTGTTTCTTCTTTAGTGGAATATGGGCAGGGGACTAAGTCGAAGGAAATATGAGTAGGGGAATATGAGCAGGATCATATGAGCAGGGGAAATATATATTGCATAGTTTTGCTATTGTTATCAGCTATTGTTATATACCTTGACTTTCACTCAACAAAACGAGCACTGCGATTGGTTGATTCCCGGTCACGTGTCCCTGACCAAATTCAAATGGGATACAATTCCGTAGCGCAGCGCGCGTTGCCCGCGCGCAGGATACAACAGCACGTGATTAGTGCATGACTAAAAAGTGGCATGATTTACAGCACGAGCTCACGTCAGCTTGGTGACGAAGGCGGACCTGAGAACACTGCCAACTTTCAGTTTAAACCAACGATAATACAAAAGTTATGGAACATGAGACTAGAAGGAAACGTTTTTCTCCAGTATCACCCGAAGAAATTCAGCATCTAATAGGAAGAAAAGATTCGGAAATTACAAAAAAGGCATACTCTACTTTTTCAGGTACTTTTAGCCATTTGTACTTTGTTCATTCAGCAGGCTTGTGAACAAAGACGTGTTATTGTAGTGCCGTCTTTGTTTGTTTGTCAGTTCATTTTGCTGTGATTGTTCAGGGGCACCCAACGAGCCAAATCAACCAAAAGCTGTAGATGCATTTTTAAGTAACTTATGGTGTTTGAAGTCTGTTTAAAGTCATGTTTTCATAAGCTAAAAGAAGTTCAAATCAAATGAAGAATGATCCTCGCAGTTGTGAACGCAATTTATGCAATTGCGAAAAGAAGCCTGAAAAAAATTCAGGACTTCAACGGGGTTTGAACCCGTGACCTCGCGATTACCGGTGCGATGCTCTAACCAACTGAGCTATGAAGCCACTGACGTTGGGAGCGGGTCAATTGTGGGTTCATATGTTCCCGTGAAAGAAATGAGTGTGAATGTTATATGAAATGAATCATATATGAACTGCGGAAATGAAATCAAATGAAGAATGATCCTCGCAGTTGTGAACGCAATTTATGCAATTGCGAAAAGAAGCCTGAAAAAAAAAAAATTCAGGACTTCAACGGGGTTTGAACCCGTGACCTCGCGATTACCGGTGCGATGCTCTAACCAACTGAGCTATGAAGCCACTGACGTTGGGAGCGGGTCAATTGTGGGTTCATATGTTCCCGTGAAAGAAATGAGTGTGAATTTTATATGAAATGAATCATATATGAACTGCGGAAATGAAATCAAATGAAGAATGATCCTCGCAGTTGTGAACGCAATTTATGCAATTGCGAAAAGAAGCCTGAAAAAAATTTAGGACTTCAACGGGGTTTGAACCCGTGACCTCGCGATTACCGGTGCGATGCTCTAACCAACTGAGCTATGAAGCCACTGACGTTGGGAGCGGGTCAATTGTGGGTTCATATGTTCCCGTGAAAGAAATGAGTGTGAATGTTATATGAAATGAATCATATATGAACTGCGGAAATGAAATCAAATGAAGAATGATCCTCGCAGTTGTGAACGCATTTATGCAATTGCGAAAAGAAGCCTGAAAAAAATTCAGTGGAAATTCATCTGTTCGGATTCCCTAGCTGAAATTTTACTTGCCCGAAAATGTTAGGGAACAAAATCTTCCTTTGAGAAAATGCCAGCTAAAATAAACTTTCCACGAACTTTTAAGGGAACTATTTTCTTTCAGAAAATGCTAGCTGACGTTTTTGACTGCCAAAAACAACAATTACGACCTTTTCGAAAACCTCAGGGCTATGATTTCCCCATTGCGAATCTTCTAGGCCACGTCTTAGCTACGAAAATCCGAGTGCACTCTTTCATCGACACCGTAAGCACAAGGCGAATTACCCTCCACCGAACAGATATCTACCGAAACTTGTCGTTGGGTGCCCCTGATTGTTGAAGGGAAAGTCTCGGTATATAACAAAGCAGTAATGTATGATCCTCGAGTCCTGAGTCCCCATCAGGACTCCTCGGGAAAACAACACTAACTGTTTCCCTCGGGACCATACATTAAGTGTATATTGTTTCAGCCTCGCACTCCCCTGTTACAATAAAAGCCGCCAGCAACTTTTCAGATAGTGACTAATAATGAGGGGCTATGTAATATATTCCCTGAAAAGAACAAAGGAAACCACGCCAACTGAACAAATCAAGTATGCTTAAGAATAGAAGAACATGTGAATTGGCGGTCCACTTTAACATGAATTTTCTAAGATAAATTTCATTATCATCGAACAAATTAATTCTTTTCAAACCACTGCACATTTAGATCAATTACTGCTTACCAGAGAAGCATATTGGATGACGCAATTATTCGCGCTTAACCCACATGGCCTTAATAAGAGGCGTGAAATTCGCTCTAAAAATCGCATTAATTACAACAAATGACTTGTCCATTTCACATGTTCTTGCTTAGTAAATGAATTGGTTCTTGTCCGGTCCCTTTTGTATTCCTTATTTTGTTATAAATAGTTTCAGAGGTTATGTAATTGCTTTTGCGTTCAAGGGCTCCGTTGGGGAATTCTGTTATTTTTGTTTGAATTTTACCTTTCAGGGGCCCTCAGTAGGGAACGTATTACATTGTTTAAGGGCCCTGTCTTGGGAATTTGTCATGACACTAATCACGATTGTTCAGAGGCCCTTGCGTGGAATTTATTACGTTGAATCGGTTACATACCTTCTGTCACTCACCTTTTCTGTATTTGTTAATCACCTGACTCATATAAGCTAGGACCTCAGACTAGCACAACCATTGTAAATAGTTTTTAGTTCTTAGTTTTTAAACTTTTTAATCTGAAGAAGGCTGAACAGCCGAAACGTCATTAC
>JAEMWC010000974.1:0-20000 GCA_016490735.1 Pachyseris speciosa | reverse complement strand
TGCTGCTATGATCCTTGCCATGGGATATCTGTTGGGAAGTCCTTGGAATTATTTGCTTTAACATTCAACCTAGATTTTTTTGTTGTGAAATGCTATTCTAGAAAGTCTCTTATATCCAGGTTTGCAAGCAGCTGCAAAATTTGCGAATTTTTGTGTTGAAGCGAAATTCGCAGAGTGCAAGGTTGACGAAGTTATCACTACGCGACATACCACGTTACTTTAACAAACGCAAAGCTAACAAACCTGCCTATGTACTCGCCTCGTTCTACAAGCGACGGGGAATAAATGATCTGCTAATAAGAATTGCTTCTCACAGACTCGATGAATTTTCCGATTTTTCGAAATTTTTGCAAAACTCGCAGTTTTCGTTGGGACCCTCTCAACCTCCTCTTCTATTGTCTTTCACTGACTGCAGGAAGTTTCCATTTTCTAGCAAATTTCGCAATTTTTGCAGCTGCGTGCAAACCTGGACATATCTCTGAAATTCCAACTGCTTGTCATAAGACCTTATGCGCCACATACAAGGAATAAAGTACGGCAAAGATTTATATTCACAAATTGTATGGTATGACCCTTGTATATGCGAAAGACCGCCGGAATTAGTATTAGTAATACTATTAGTGATTCAGAGGACTGCGAAAAATAACCAACGGGCATACATTTAGTCCAAGTATTATAATCGGAGCAAAAGCTGAACAGAAATTTCTGGAAGAAACAAAGGGTACGCCGGCCACGCAAAAACATATAGGAGGTGGTCATGTCACTTTACAAGAGCTGTTCACTACAATTCGTTTGCCAGTTGAGAAAGAAGTGATTTACGAATGTTCAACAGTGTTTTTACTGGTTTAACTTGTTGTGAGAGTAAATTTCTCTTAAAACAAACATGAAACTTTAAGATATTTTGAACGCAATATTTATTGATCACTACGAATGCCTCTACTACTTGCAATGTAGCTATAGTAATCCGTGGGAGCTTCCTTTACGTTGACCCCTAATCTGTAAGATTCTCTTGATGCATGCTTTAACCTGGAAGAAATAAATAAGCCACATATAATGTTATCAATTGGATTCAGTATTTACATGAAAACAAGTAGCACTGATAAGTAATGTTTCTTACATTCGTGCGGATGCCAAAGCTGAGGCCATAACTTACGACATTCGACTTTTTTTGTTTCTCAGTCTATGATAAGAAGGAGCCTTATCATTTCTTATGGTACCGAGAAGATTGGGCCGAGGTCAAATATTAGTGGGAGATATGAGTCGTACCAGCTCGCCCTCAGTCGTTTCTTTTGTTCTTAGTTATAAAACGCCTAATGGGGCAAAGCATCTGTGATAATGATAATGATAATGATAAGTAATTTGTATAGCCCTTAAGCTATAAACACTATTCAGAAGCGCTTTACATTAAGTTACAATTAATAATAATAATAATAATAATAATTTCTATGCCATGCTAAATTCTAAAAAATGAAATTCTAAAGTTTTATACTAAATTAAAATAAATAAATATTCAAAAGCGCTAAACATTCAGAACTATTCCACCAAACTGAACGCTTTCCTAAAAAAGAAATGTTTTAATGGTTGCTTTTTAAACATGGCGAGGATCCTGCTTGTTCTTATAGTTAATCGCAGCGAGTAACTTTCAACGTTACTGGGAGCCAATGTAGGTTGATAAGTGCGGGTGTGATATGATCAAATTTGGAAATCTGAAAAATCACTGTAGCCTCGGAATTCTGAACTTTCTGTAAACTATCAAGTTTGTATTTAGGTGGACCGAAGAGAAGTGAGTTACAGTAATCAAGTTGCGAAGATACAAGGGCGTGGACCAGTGTCTCTGTCGATTGAACAGTAAGGAATTTTTTTCTGACCTGTCTTATGTTGTACAGTCCGCGAAAAGCTTTGTTAGAAATCATACCTATATGAACATACCCTCGCATATAAGCATCGCACCAGGACGCAAGGTTCGAGACGCTTTTAACTGTTTAATGACGGTGTCACCAATGATAATAGAAACAACAGATGTTTTTCAAGTTATTGACGGGTGCCAATCAGCAAAGAACTTCTCGATCACAGAGACAGCGTTAATTTCGAAATGGACAGAGCAAGGGCGAAAGGAGAGGTAAATCTGGGTGTCAGCAGTATAACCATGGACGAAAGGGAGGTGCTGAGAAATAATGTTAAAGAGGCGGAAGACGTAGAGAGTAAATAAAATAGGCTCCATACAACTGCCCTGAGGGACACCACAATTTAGATTAACAGAAGTCAGGCTTCTCAATCGTCAAAGTTAGAGTCAATTGGATTTAAGCTTAAATTGAATTGTCTGTTTTTACACTTAAAAATATTTCGTAAGGGAACATAAAAGTGCCAAGTGTCTTGTTGATGGTAATACATTCAACTCAGAAAAACCTGTGAATCCCCAACGTAAATTGTAGCAAGAGAAATCTGCATGAGAATGACAAGGTTATTTACATCCACAAAAATGCAAAACATGAATGAACTCCCATTGCAAAACGTCTGCAAGGTGCAGCAGTTTGAAATGACTATTGTACTACATAAGCATTACAGGCCTTTCTTGAATTAGGGAAAGATTAACCTGATGAAAGCTAGACGTCCTTGAAAACGGAAAAGTTACCTCTCCTACTTCACGCGCGAGAACGTGCGAGTATCACGTAACGGAAGTAATTTTGATTGGCTGATTTTGAAAAATGTCAATCAATCCAAAAAGTGGGCGGTAGACACTGCTTACAAGAGTTGTATTAGGCTCTATTTTTCGTTTCGCCATTCCCGCGGGTAAGGTTTACCGTCGAAACGAAAATAGAGCCTGATCGCAGGCTATTGTCGTACCAGTGTATCTGGCAGTTGGCACCCCCCAAATGGGCACTCCAGGTTCTGGGGAACTGTTTGGTCTCCATCTACTAATTTTCAACTTCAAATTCCAGTTTTAACTCTTCATTTGATTTTCAATATTTCCTATTCCCTAAATTTAACTAATCCTTTGAGGAAAAAAATATATCCGACAAACGCAAGCGAGTTATTAACGCTAAATTCATGTTAAACGACGAAACAACGGTGTTCGGGTGTACCCCCGCCTTAAAGAGTTATTAAACCACTCATCCTCCTCCCCCACCCTTCCACCCCTCACAAAAAAGAGAGAAAAAAACAGAAGCTTATCGTAAGCTTGTGAAAAGAAACAAAACAAAACCAAGCTGAAGTGAATAAAGACCAAAAAAAAAAACATCAGCCTATCTTCAGGTTACCTGTCATTTCTCCAGCGAAGACTTCTACTGAATAGTCTGTGGAGGCTGGAATTCCCAAATTATTCTCTATCATGGAGCGAAAGTTAGTCGTTATTTCTTCAACAACATCGGTGGCATTCGCATCATAATAGTTCTGTTCCAAGGCTTTCTTTGCAGTACCAGCAGGGAATGGGCCTGCAAAAAAAAAACAAATAATAAATGTATTAAGTTAATAAAATAAATCAATAAATAAAATAAATGAATAATTGGAAATATAGTAATTAAAAAAAAAGCAAAAACCTTCGAATGGAACTTAAAGCTAAAGCTAAAACTTAGCTGATTAATATAAGGGCGCCCCTTCTACGGCCCAGCGGAATCCCAGCCAAAGCAAACCAACTATGAAGAAAAATGGTGATCGAAATTCGAGACGTAATAAATGGAAGGAAAAACTCGGTAACTACGTTCGCTTTTAATCTGGGATCGCAAAGACAAAGAGACACAAAAATTACAAAAAAAAAAAAAAAGAATAAATCAACCATAGCTTTTACCCTGGCAGTGTCTGGCTTCGCTTCATGCTAGTTACGGCCCTGTCAAACATACCCTAAATGTCCAAATACGAGACGTGAAAGGCGTCAAGTGAGGTGGGGTGAGAGTTTAACTGGACAACAGATAAAATCACAATTATCTAATTATTGTTTGTTCCTTATACTCAGCTCTTAATTTACAATGCTATTATCTCACCCGCGCAGTCTGGCCATGGAAGGGTTAAATTTGTAGTTGGGGATGTGGGAAATGGAAACCATGTTTTATCTAGACAATAGTAGAGCACTGGAGGGACCAAGGTAAAGTCAAAGTCGTGTTTGCACAGCACAATGCACACTCTATAACCTCCAGTGGAGGAAATGTAGGAACAGGCCAACGCTCCATTTTCAGGGGCGGGGTACAAAGGACACGTTCTTCCTGTAAAGGAAAAATCAAAATTACTTGGCTAAAACGGACATTTCAGCAAAATGAAAGAAGAATCAGTCAATGATTGCCAATACATTCAGGCAAATTATAATGATAATACCTCATTGGAAGTTAGTAATTTGTCATGTGAAATTATGCGCTTAAAATCCGCCATCTTGACTTTCTCAATTTTCTAAAAATCTCAACCTCGGCTGAAAATTGTCTCGATTGACCAAAAAATAATCATAACCAGAAGCGAAACGTTTTAAATGGGAGAAATCAGAAACTTTGCGGCCATTTACTGAAAAGTTTGCATTGAAAAGATAAAAAAGCCCAAAACTCAATTAAACAAAATCCTGTTTTCATGGAATCAAGTGAATAATGAAATTCTGTTTACTAAAGTAAAATAAAATTCGTTGGTATGAAGAAGGTGAAAGAAATAATAAATATTTCTTAAATTTAGAAAAACGGCGGCATTCCAAAACGCACATCACAAAGCTGAAAGATAAAGATGGTAGGGAAATTACCACTCCCTGCGAAATCTTGAAAACACACAGAGGGTTTTACAAGAATCTTTACACTGCTGGCCCGCATGACGCAACTCACAATAATTTATTTTTGACGACGCAAACCTGCACTGGTGAAACTGGACAAACTTGAACAAGACAATCTTGAAGAACTTCTTCTTCTTGAGGAATGTCGTAACGTGATAAACTAACAGTGTGCTAAAGGAAAGTGACCCGCAAGCGACGGCCTTTCCGTTAAATTTTATTTGAATTTTTGGGAGAAAATACTACTAAGTTCTAATTATGCTTTAGACGGGGGGAAAATGAATATAACCCAGACACAATGTGTAATTAAGGTAATGACAAAAATAGAACAAAAGATAGATGTTATCTTGAAAATTGGAGACCTCTTATTTTACTCAACGTCGATTACAAGATCGCAACAGAAACTATAGCTCACAGAAATGCCAAAGTCCTCCCTATTAACGAAGATCAAACTGGTCACGTAAACGGTCGTTACATCGGCCAAAACATCAGACTTACAATATCATGAACATGACTGTATGCGAGAACATACCAGGCATAACTTTATTTATCGACTTCAAAAATGCTTTCGACACACTTGATTGAAACTTCTTATTTAAAACCCTAGAGATGTTCAATTTTGGGCCTGGGATTATGCGATGGATAAAAATCTTTTACAATGATTGCTCCAGTTGCGTTATGAACAACGGATACGCATCTGAATTCTTCAGACTTCAAAGAGGCGTACGGCAAGGATGCAAGGAGCTCTCTTCGTACTGCCCACAGAAACACTAGCCAATGCAATCAGACAAGATAAGACAATCCGCGAAATGAAGATTTTTGACAAAGAATTCAAGGTCTCTCGGTGCATGCGCTGATGATACAACTGACCGTCTTTGTTTCTGACCTTGAATCTGCTGAAAAACTGTTTAAGTTGCTAAATGCATTCCAGTAGTGCTCTGGTCTCGAAATTAGGAAAAGCAAAACTGAAGGCATGTGGCTAGGCGCGAACCGAAATAAAACATCTGAGAACTTTGACATTGCATGGCCCTTTGAACCAGTCTGCGCTCTTGGAATCTATTTCTCGTACCACAGTGAAGTTTCTCTCAGCAAAGACTTTGAACAAAAGCTTACTTGGCGTCCCAGGAACCTCACATCATATGGTCGTATTACAATTTTAAAAATTCTTGCTCTTTCAAAAGTTATAACACCTCCATGCAAGAGAAAATGAGGGACAGAGGGGTAGAGTAGGGGCGTTGGCCATGATATGTGAATTTTCCTAAAGTTATTTCTAGCTGCCCTTCAAAATGGAAGTCAGTAGTATAGTGTTTGGGGGAACGAAATCAATTGATTTCGTTTTCCCCAAACACTATACTACTCGCCTTCTGGTCTCGTATTCTGGAATATATAGTTATTTAATTTGATGGAATATATAGTTATTTAATTTGATGGAATATATAGTTGTTCAATCTTATATAATCTATAGTTGTTCAATCTGATGGAACCAAGGTCTGCACACTTTGAATTTATGGTTCAATCTGATGGAATCTATAGTTTATTATAAACGTGTGACTTTCTCGGAAAAATCACCAAGCGTGAAATTCTCGGAAAAACAAGAAATGAGTCATCGCCTATAGCTATTATTTCTCACGTGGAAACCATCCGATGGTTATAATTTGTTGAAGCAATTAAAGATGCAGAAAAAAATAGCAAAACTGGTGGCCACCAGAACCTCTCATGAGGGACTTAATTTGGAATTTGAATCACCACCCGTCCCTCATGAGAGGTTTTTTGTTTTTTGAATTCCCACCACCACACCACCAGAGCACTATCCGTTTTGTTCCCACCACCACTCCGCTCTGGCCCTATCAGACCCTCGTATTTGTTTATTTGTTTTTTTCACCCTCCGGCTTGAGATTGAACCGGCACTTCTGACAAGCCGAAGCTTAACTATAGCTCTACCCAACAATCCGACACCATCTCAGGGTGATTTTTTTATTTTTTTAACCCATGGAATAACGGCGGGGGTTTTTCGTTATTCCACGGGGTGGCTTGTATACATTTCGCTAACGAAAGGCCCCCGCTTTTTCCAATCGTTAGATACTTTGCATACAAGCCACACTTTATCTGTGTGAAACAACCCTTATATTTGCGTTTGTATTTTCATTTTTATGCTTGTGGTACATAAATGAAATTTACAAAGATAAAAAATAATGCGCATGTGTAAAAAGCGAAAAATCTGACGTAGTTTGATGACTCATTCGAAAGGGAAACCCCCCAACAAATGTTCCTGTGTCATATGCTAATTCTTCGGGTAAAGGGTCAGAAAGAGGGCAGTATTTTAAATTTAATATACAACAAACCTCACAATACTATCCTGAACTAGGCAAATCAGTGGGTTTGAGGCGATAAAAACACCACAGCTATGGCGTGACGTCAACAGCTAGATTTTATAATGTCCGTACGCATAGCTTGTCACGCCATTATCGTGAATATACCGCTTGTCGTCAAAGCAGCTGAGTGATACTTTATTTATCTCATAACTTCCTAGTTGATGGTTTTGGCTTCTGATTGTTCTCATTCTATGATGCAACTGTTTATTATCAAATAGTGTCTCTTTATAATTTTCATGTTTGATGTTATTCTTAATAATATTCTTCTTAATTCCTTTCGCTGTCTTCCCTCCTTTTTGGCTGTCTTTCATATAGCTATACATTTTCGATCGTAGACCGATGAATTCGCAAACGGGTACTCCTGCTGCCTCATCTTTGAATTTGCCAATGATTTTTTTATTAGTCTTATTGAAATACGGTGAGCTTTCAGGGTAGTCGCTGTTATCGAATTTATCTTTATCGTTCCAGAAATTTCTATAGACGTCTTGGGTTTCAATTTCATAGGTCAATGAGTCTGTGTCTGTGAAGAGCAGCTTCGCCTTGTTTCCATACTTCCCTTTAATGTAGTTGTAGTGGAATTCGTACATCAGTGTCTTGCTTAGATCAAGGATACACATTCCTACATATGCTGGCCGGTTTAAAGTAAGTGTTTCTTTTATCTTATGAACAGCTACTAGATTTTCATTGAAGATTTTACTGCTAACATATGTCGGTTTAGCAGCCATTTTCAATAGCTTCTTCTCATCAGTCACCAATCTGACATCTACTCTCTTTCTGAGGTTTTCCATCGTTTTTCCAAATACACTGTTATTCATCAGCTTGAAAAAGTCTTTCTCAAAGGCATTTTTAGCGTTAGTTCTTTTCTGAGTGTTGAAGTCGATGTACTGTCTGAGCCATGCGGACTGATTGAACTCTAGAACTCGATGGACTTTAGTTATTTTCAAACCGAGATCAGTGTATAATTGGAGGTTCCTATAATGGAGCACGTATTTTTCTTTGTTGCTTAATGTTGGTATTAGTTTATGTACCAAACCAGTTGATATATTGAATTTGCTAGCTATTTTCTTACAATAATCTGATAGCATGTCCCCAGCTACTTTGACCTTTTCCGGTCCCAGTGGATAGTCATTGTGAAGATCATGTAACTCTTGGGGGTATTCTAAATCAACTTCAAGAATCAAACCCTTTGCACTATCTTCTTTATAGACAGCCAGGTCTAAATTATTGATCCGCTTTTCTGTCAACCATTTGAAACCACCGGTTGGTAAATATTGACTCATAGCCCAACCATACAGATTGTTTGCATCAAGATACATGATATATTTCGAGGGCGCCTTCTCATCATACTCTTTCATTTATTTATTATTTGCTCTTCCATATCGGTTTGCTATATAACTGATTCCTCCACGCATACCCTTTTCAATTAATTGAAACATATCAATATCAACCATAAGCTCTAGTTTAATGTCAGTCATTTTAAGCATGGCGTCCCAAGATAGCCCTGGAGACGTGAAATAATGACATGGGTCCAGTTTGTACTATTCAAGGCATGTTTTCCTGAAGTTTTCAAACACATCAACCAACAGAAGGATGTCTGATTTGAGGTACAGATCATGATACTCACCCATATTTTTTAGAGAGAATGTTTCCCACACTGTCTGAGCATGTGTATAGTCTTCATCTGAGATATGTTCATCACTTAATATGCTGTAAAATTCTTCCTTTGTTGGAAGCTTTTCATTGAATTTATCAAAGCTGTCCATGAAGTCGTATGGATAAACTCCTTTTCTTACCATTAAATCAAGATACTTTCCCTTGAACTCTTGTGAGGTGTATTTCAATGCTTCTTTTTGGTAGATTACTGACTAGTCTATCCAAACTAGAGCTCATAAATTGGAAACTATCGATGAATGTCAAGTGATTGCCAAGCATGAAAGCCATATACTTCTCCATATTATTGGGAATAGCATTGATTGCCATTTGACACTTTTCACCTTTCTTATTTGTGTAAGTGTGTTTCTTAACAATAGCACCAATCTCTTGCATTATAAAATGGCTGTCATAACCTCTCAAATTATGGAATATAACAGGAATCTTTATTTCTTCTGGGTTTATTCTGAGTTTTAGATTACATTCTTGATGGGCAGAGCCTCTGTATTTACCAGTGATGTGACAGTGATCTCGAACTCGGATATCTTTGTCAGTGTATTTTTTATCACAAATGTGACAAACTTTGGCTTTTTGGAATTTCTCTTCATCATCTTTAGTCATTTTCAATGGTTTGTTGAATTCTTTTTTCACAATCTTCTTGCAATATGCAACTTCCTCCAACATAGCTTCCATGAATTTGTACACAGCCTTTTCACCTCTGTATATTTGTGTTGGTTTCGTGTATTTATCGTCATAGCAACAAACAACTTTGTAACCATATCCACAATCAGTATGCTTCTGATAGGCTTCAGTATATGATTTATCATTGTTGGGTTGGCAACCGTGTATTTTTTCAGTTATAGCCTCAAAGTCTGCATATATCACAAATGGTACAGGTTGTTGTTTATGGAAATTATTGAATTTTAGTATGTTTTTGTTTTTTTCTGGCATTTTTATTGCTTGTGTGCCATTGACTTGTATGCAGTTTTCTTTGTGATTAGTCAATACTCTTTCGGAGCTGAAACATTGCAAACAACGCATGCAGAAATGCTTTCTTTCCTTATGTTTAGTATGATTGTACATTAACCTGTTGAAATCTTTAATAAACACATAATGCTTTTTTTCATTTTCTGTTATAAGAAGAAGATTCAAACAGTCTTCATAATTCTCTTTTGAAATGTAAATTGGGTAGACTTGTTTCTCCTCATAACCAAATACATTGATGTTGATCTCATTTTGTTTTTCTATTTTGTTGTACTGTTTTGTTGTCACTGGAAATTCAATCCCAGTGTAATCCAAATTTTTGACATATTGCTTGTCAACTTTTTTAATCCTCTGTGGGTCTTTATCTTGTGGATTCAAGTGCCTGATGTGACACCATCGGAAGCATTCATCATCCTCATTTTTCATATTAATCAATCCTTTTCTACTGTTTCTAAGTTCCTGAGGTAGTTTAATGTATGAAGAGCCTCTCATCGGTTGATATTTCACAACATTAAGATAATGGCTGTCAACAGATTCAATTGTCCAACCAGAACCTTCAGATACCCAAACTGCAATCTTATTCATTATTTGGTCTTTTGACAACTGTAGTGATTCAGTTACTTCCAGATTATTCACAATTGTTTGAGCTACACTGTTGAAATAAGCGGTTTTGTATTCTATTGCTCCGTCAGTCATTTTTGCGAATGTTACCTTTAGCGTTTCAACGAATTTGAGACCTTTAATTTCATTCAACAATTTTATAATATTATATGCAACAGCCTTTCTTGTGTTTTGCAGTTGCGCAAGCGGGTCTTTGTCATTTTTTATACCGATTTCAAAAGATTTTGTGAAACCTTTCAAAGCTTTATCAACTTGCTCTATCTTAGTCCTTGGTGCAGGCGTTGGTTTCTGAATCACCTGTTTGGTTCTCGGTGCTGGGATCGGTCTCTTTTTCAATTGTTCTATTTCTTCCAACCACTTAGCAGGCGGTGCTGGTAATCTTTTTCTTTCGAAGTAATCAACCAATTCTTTCACAGTTGGTCTTTTCGTCCTTGGGGCGGGAATCGGCCTGACAGTCCTAGGTGCAGGAATTGGTCTTGTTCTTGGTTTAGGTACAGGTTTTGTGTCATCAACTATAATAATTTTTAATTTCTGTTGCTTCAACAACAACTCGATTAGCTTAGATTTGCTCAATTTTTTAAGACTTTTCTTGTCCATATTACTACTAGTTTCGATAATTTTTTCCATTTATATATCTATAGTTATTATTTCTTTAAAACATTTCCGTCTGCGTTTAAATATGGTTGAGAATTCAATTGATCCAATTACTGGATCCTTTTGAATTGTAATTATTGAATAATATTTTTTTGATGTTTTTTTGTTTTAATATGACAAGATTTCCCTGCCATTGTGTAGTTACGTCCTGTCTTACATATGTTACAGTACCATTCTTTATTTAGCATGTACGATGTTTTATGATTCTTCCGTTCTTCTGCGGTGAATACTTTCTGCCTTCCACGACCTCTTTTAACATTTTTATTTTCCATATAATATATATACTATATTTTATTTTTAAATATGTTATTTTTCTCTTCTTGATAAGTATAATTTGCTTTCTTCCAAGTGTTTAGTTATTTCATGAATCAAGTCTTCGAAACTATTGCTCATGATGTATCTGCATTTGTTTTTCTCATACATTAGCTTCATATTAACTTGTTTGTCCGACACTTGATATACACCAGTTGGGCTTTTGAATTCAAGACATAGAGCATTGTATTTTCTAGTGGGATTCATCAGCATTAAATCACATTGTCCAGCCATATATCCTTTCTTATAACTTCTGATTCTCATGTTTGGGCTTATTTGATTTTCACCAAGACCGACTATCATTAATGCGTCTTCATATTTCTTTCTGATGAATGAAACAATCTTATAATGCAGATCATCTTCACTTTCAATCATCAGCATATTATTGCTTCTGTCATTGAACTGTTTGTAATATCCCTGTTTCCTGATTGATGGCAATACTTTTGATGTAACCCAATGTTTGAATTTTACAGCTTCTTGTTTTTTAGAAGATAATATTAGTGAATAAAATCCAGATTCATTTATAAAAAAACATTTGAAAGTTTTTTCGGGGGTCTCAGCACGAGGGACCATTTTTGTCCCTCGTGAATTTATGCTGATTTTGTGGTCTCTTAAGATTTTATCATCCGATACAACATAATCTCTGATTGCTCTTTGTGGATTTTTATAGTCAAGAATAGAAGCTATGTCTCTACCTCTGAACCAAATGTCATTGTTATCATCAAGATAGCAATCTATTGATACATCCAATTCTTTATTATTGTAGGAATATTTTTGCATTTGTATATTATAGTAATTTATTTTATTTTTAAATAATAGCCAGAAATAATCATATTTTTGGCTACATATAATAGCGAATAACAGTATATATACTGAAGTTTCTTCTACATATATGTTAGATAATTTTCTCTTTATAATATGTCTTTTAAATCCTTGAACGGTATCCAACTGTTGAAGTCATCACTATATCCCTTCCACTTCACCAAAGCTTGTTTCTTCTTGTAATCCTGCGAATGACTTTATCAATACGGAATACATCCTGTCTGGCTTTCAATAATTCAGCTTCATAAAAACTCCCTTCAATATCTTCTCCTCTAAGATCTTTTAGTTTGTAAGTGATTGGATTAGTGTATTGGATTTTATCAACTGTAAACACTTCTTCAGTCCAATTTGGTGTATAGCCCTTGTCGAACACATTCCGTTTATACTTGGATATTCGGACCTTATCACCTATTTTAAATTTTGGTTTCTGTTTTAATGGCTCCATATCACCATACAAATTGAAGTAAACAGTTCCTTCATTCCTCTTATCAGATGCTTCAACGGGTGTCATCTTTGTGCTTAAATTTTTTGTGTTGTTGTACTGTTTCACTAATTTTGGTAACATGTCTAAATACTGTGTATTACCTTGAACAGTGAACTGTTTCCACATTTTGGATTTAATTGTCCTATTCCATCTTTCAACTACTGATGACTTCTCTTCATTCTCAGTTGAGTACATCTGTACACTGTTTCTCTAGCAAGTCCTTCAAGTGTTTGTTGTAAAACTCTTTTCCCTTGTCAACCCATAAATACTGTGGTTTTCTGCCTTCCTTGAATATTGTTTTGAATGCTTCAGTGACAGATTCACCTTTCTTATCCTTCAATGGGACAATCCAACCATATTTGCTGAAGACATCAATAACCATAAGAAGATATCGATAACCTTTATTCCATTTACTGAACTGTTGCATTTCAACTAGATCACTTGCCCATATTTCATCAATTTTATTTACAATCACACGCCGCCGAGTGAAATTTCGTTTTATGGGTGCATGTAATTCATCAGCTAGTTTTTCTTCCAGTTTTCTTCACTCGACGGCTTTTTCCGTTTTTTGAAATGCCGAGACCAAGTTTCTGTTTTTTGTCAATTAAGAATCTGGCTGTTTGACCCCATTTTGGCATCTCACCATATGGTATTTGATCGAGAGATTTTACCATTGTTCTATCACAATCACCTTTGTCTTTTTTCATGTCATAACAAATATCATGATAAGCTGCTATTTCATCTACTTTATTGTAAGGTAGGACATTCCATTTTAACACCTCTCCAGTCAATGGATCATATTCCAGTTGTTCATCCAATGGATTATAAGGGCCCATATATTTATACTTACTTGGAGTCCAACCTGCTTTTGGTTTAGGAAGCTTGCCAATAACCTTATGAATATCAATAGCACCACCACGTGTATAATCAATGCCTTTAATATCTGTTTTATGGGTTTGTCTCTTATCAGAGCGTTTGGGTCGTATTTTTGTACTTAAATCAAATAATGCTTGTTTTCCAACTGAACTAATAGTAGGCTTTGCTAGGGAAAGTCCTTTGTCAATTAAATACTGTTGATTTTTTGGATTTCTGAGAGCTTCTGAAGCGTAATATCTTCCAGCTTGCAATGCCTTTTTACCAATCATTGGAGCCGCATGACCAAGCAAATCTAATCCAGTTGTTAATAATGTTGATCCTATGCCCGCCCCTTCAGACGGGCTAATTAGTTTCCCCGATTTCTGACAAATTTAGTCTTTATGATTCCACACTCAGCACAAGTACATTTCATCACAGTTCGACCATTTTTAGTCTTCTGATATCTCTCACTTCCTGGCACACATTCAGTGACTTTCTTCTGTTTGACACAATAAGACTTCATATACCAATAGGTTAGATATTTTTGAAGTAATCTATAATGAATCTGTGATTGACACTCACATCTGCTGGATTGAATTTGGAATTGTGTATTGTATCCAGAATAGATCTGCCTTTTTGTCTCTCAAGAAGATAGTACAAACACCAATATCCACACAAGACTGAATCCCTTTCTTGTATCTCATCACCAGAGTATTCAAGTTGTTTACCGCTTGTCAACATATATATTTGAACTTCTGTCGGCATCATCAAACCGAAAGAGTCGAAGTATTCACAGTATTTATCATTTTTGAAATTCCTATAACATACCCAATGTGTACCTGGTCCAATTTTGGAATCAAGATTGACTATCCCACATTCATTGTTTCTCATCAGGTTTGGCAGATTGTCTCTTGAAAATACTCCTCTAAAATGTTTTATTCCAAGTTGTTTAACCCAATTGATTAAATCAAAGTTGGATAAGGGTTTATTTACAAAATGGTTCCTAGTATGGGGATTGAATTGAATGGACTGTTTTTGCCCAGTAGAAGTCCTTTTCCCTTTGTCTTTTTTTTTTTTTTTTCATTCCATAACCGATTGGGTTATCCCATGTACCAATAAAAGGTGGGGATCGCCATGGCATCATAGCATGTTTCCCACCACTTTTATTTTTATTTATTGCAATGGAATCTGGAACATGAACTGGTAATGACCGTCTTGGACGGCTGCTTTCAACATGCAATCCTTTTCCAGTTAATTTTCTAATTGCTTCTATGGCCAAAGGAATTCCAATACTGGCAAGTATTGTTCCAATACCATTTCCAATCTGTGTTTTTGTTGGTTTTATAACAACGTCTCCACCATACTGCATTTTTTGAATAATATCTGCCATCTGTCTCGTATTCAATAAATTTCCTACATTCAATAATTGGGATAAATTGGCATTAGGAATAAGAAATCCTCCACTTTGTTTCTTCCCAAATAGTTTATCAACACCGAGACTTGCTAATGAAGAAAGAGCACCTGTAGCCAATGCTGGAGCCGCTTTAGCTACTGCTTTACCTGCATAAGGCAATAGTCTTGTTCCAAGTGAAAAAAGACTGGACCAAAGAGAGCCTCCTTCTACAACTGCTTTTCTGATTTGAGTTTTTGATATCTTGATGTCTGAACCTTTTCCTGATCTACTTGATTTAATCAGTTTGTTGATTTGTCTCTTAGTCAACATTAGTTGATCATTTCCAGACAATTCACTATGCGTCAACCTTATTGTTACAGGTGAATTTGTTGCATAAGCTTTTGCTAGCTTTTGTTTCTGACCTTGTGAAAGTGTCACTCCATGAGGATGATAAGTAGTCATATAATATATGTTTATACTAAATTGTATTTAATACAAACAATCATTTAATTTAATTATTTAATTTATTCAATTTATTTAATTTATTTATTTTATTCAATTTATTTAATTTAATTAATTATTTCCAATTAATTATTCCATTTACATAGATCTCAGAATCAACTTTCCATCAGTCTTTCTCATTTCAATATCCTGCTCATAAAGAACCAGTGCATACACACTATAATCAGCATTTGTTGCAGCACTCAAAGTGTATTTGAAAGTCAGTTTTGTCATTCCATCTTTAATATCCTGTTTCTTTTTTGTCAGATCGAAATAAACAAAAGGGAATATTGTGCTAAAATTGCCCCTGTTAAGAAGGGTACTTTCACTGAAATCATTTACAGCTTGAACATATTTCAAAACATCTCTAAATACTCTTGTTGGTTCTGTTGATGGTTTATAATGAACCTCTGGATAATCATTACCATTGCCAACCTCAAGATAACAATCATTCAAAGTTTGGTTATTTGCAACTGAAAAGGTGTTATAGAGAAATTTATTGGCTGTCTGATCAGAATCATTAGCATCATTGATGATGAATACAAAGACATGCCTGGGTTTGTTTATTCCTGTGGAAATACGGAAATTGGCTGTCTGTTGTCTTGTTGAATTGCCTCTCTCAACCATTTCTCTCATGTAAGTCCACTTTCTGTTGTCAAGATACTTACTCATGTACAGTGACTTTCCCGCTGAATTAAAAACAATGCGAGGAACTATTAGCTGGAATTTAGTTAGTATCACACGACATTCATCAGTAGCTTGCCATATCATATTGTCATCACTCTCAAGTGTCAGGTTCACCTCTACTTTTGAGTTAGGCATGAGTTCATCCCAAAAGCTCTTGAAAAAACCGTATCTGTTCAATGCTATCTCTGCATTTACTTCACCACCACCATCAAGCAAAGCTTTACGATCTGCGAATCCTTTGTTATAATTAGCCGCCTGAGCTATTCTGTGTTCGGCTTGCCTTTTGGTGTCAAGATAGAAGAACTCATTGGTTCCCTGACTTAGAGCATAACCCTGTGAATACTCAAGCAACGACTTAATATTTGTGGCTTGGTTAGCGTCTCGGCATTCATAAACATCAAGACCATTCATTTTTACATTAATGGTGTTAATAAGAGCGTGAACTGAATTAAGAATACCATTTCGATCTGCAGCAGCAATGTTAGCTCCATCTGCAAGCTTATTTTCTTTGAAAATAACATTAAAACGAGCATTATACCAGTCAAATGGTGTTGTCTCTCCACTGTTATCAACAACGAAACGGTAACCTGTTTTCCTCTGATGAGCATTGTTTGCTACTACAGTATTAAGTGCTGTCTCTAGTTCGAACACTACATCTTCATATCTTTCGATATATTTTGAGTCACGATAGTTTGACATATATTATTGTGTTAGATAAAAGTTATTTGATTTTACGAGGTCTGCCTCTCTTTCTTTTGATTAAACCACCAGTCTGGCTCACACTCTCAGTTCCACTCTTGTTTCCACTTTTCCTCTTTTCAAAAGTTCTATGATTTTGTCACCAGCTTTTTTGCCAGCATGTTCACCAATTGTTGTGGCTGCTTTTTCAGCTGCTTTTTTCCCAACTGTTTTGATCACATCAGTCACAATACCTTCACCATGTTGTTCATATTTTTTAAACTCAAACCGTTTCATATACTATTAGGTTTTATAATTCTGTCCCTCTCAAGAATAACTCAATATACCAATCTATCCCGTTTAAATCGACTGGAGCTCTAGAAGAGTCTGTGACATAAAAGCGTATTGAGCTGATTGTATGTGTTGAGATAGGATTCCATGAAAGAAAACGAGGTTTGTAAGTGAAAGGTAAACTTCTAACGAGATCTGTGACTGGAATAACTGCGATTGTATTTGTGCTATTTCCATCAACAATGCTATCTATCACCATATCACAATTGATATAAATTTCATCTACTCCTCTTGTAATATCAGGTATATTTGTTCCATATTCTGTGGCTGAAACTAATTTTGAATCGAAACCGATCAGTTTTCTGAAATCAAGATTTCTCAGATCCACTCGATAGTTTTCATCAAGTTCAATCAAAATGCGATATGTTGACAAAACGAAATACATGTTGATACCATACTTGAATTTTGATTTGTCTGTTTCAGATGGATTCAGTACATGGCTATTTTTACTCATATACTCATGAATGTAACTATTGATATCGTCGTATGAATACATCCCGTCAACGAATGTTATTGTTTCCCAGTTTACACCTTTGTCATAGCTATATTTAATTTGATTATTCCCAAAAAAATCTCTGATGTTGTACCAACTGTATGTCATATTAATAACATTCACTGCCATTTCATATTTCAAATCATTCGTTAATTTAAGAGGTGTATTGAATCTTTTTTCAAAATCATGACTCTTACTAACACCAATTTTGTCTCTGTTTTTACTGTTGAATCGTAATGAAATTTCTGTCGTATACTTTTACATTAGATATTTCATCATTATTTTATTGAGCTCTTTGATTCCAAGGACGCCTATTCTGTTTAATGTGTGCAATATCTTCACAAACTCATTTCTTACACTCATACTGTTATTACCAGCAAAAATAGACCACCAAGTAACTGTAAACGTGAAAGCAAGTCACCAACATTATTATAATGAACAACACCTGCTCCATATTGTTTTCTCTTTCTCATTCCTTGCCCTGTTTTGTATTTGTAAGAAGCTAATACATCTACAATCGTTTCTCTGTATTTCTTCAAAGTTTGTAACTCTCTATCATAAGATCGTTTATCTTCTGGTGTTTTCGCAAATCTTTTTTTAGGTCCAATCACCCTGGCGATTTCTACAGCTTTTTTCTTTTCTTCAAGAAGTTTTTGTGGGCTGACTTGAGTTAATTCATTTGGTTTCATAAACTTATAATTTTTTAATATAATTCTGTCATCTTTATTGAAATTGTTATCGATCTTTAAAATGCTGGGTTCAATATCCTCATCCTCATCTTCTGGTGCTTCAATGGCTTTAGGAAGTTCCTCACCCATTACAATTGCTCTGCGATTAGCTTCAATAACATCATCAAGTCCTTTTGTCAAAGCCTGTTGATTTTGTTTCAACTGTTCAATGACTTTATGCTGTTTTTTGTCTACACTTTCTTTCACGCTCTTCTGGACATCAATAGAGGGTTTCAGTAATTCTGATGTTTCATCATATGCATCCTGTTTTCTGTTTTCGTAAGTCTTGATAACCTCACGAACTTCTCTAGTTTTATTTCCAGCTTCAATTCCACTTTTACGAAGCCTTTTCATACGTTCTATATCCATATACAATTGTGTTAGACTAATCTAAACTATTAACATATGGAAATTCCAAATTATGTATCATTCAGAATTCAAATAATTCATTCAGACAGTTGTATCCGTATATGCCAAAAGATACATTTAGAATGTTATTGGCTGGTAATTCTGGATCTGGAAAGACAACATTATTCATGCATTTGATTATGGAACCATTGGTTTATTATGATCAGATACATCTTTATGCAAAAAATTTGGATCAAGACAAGTATCAATATCTGCGGAAAGTCATGGATGAAATAAGCAGGCAAGTTGGATATCCTGTATTGATATGCAGCCAAGATGAAATATCACCTGTTGAACAGATTAAAAACACTGATTTACAACGATTGGTTGTGTTTGATGATTTTGTGACTGATAAAAAGATCAAATCATAAGCTATTTCATTCAAGGGAGACACAAAAACTGTTCTGTCATATATCTCACACAATCATTCTATGGATGCCCAAAATCTGTTAGACTTAATTGTAGCCATTTCTGCCTTTATGATTTTCCATCCACAAGAGAGAGAACATTATTGCACAAGAACTTGGAATAGACAAGCAGAAATACATTGAAGCAACCAAGAAACCTTATTCTTTCTGTTATGTTGACAAGCCTATGAAAACGGTGAAGAGAAATTTTTATGGTTTAATATAATCTAATACTATATGGCACATTCAATCCTTATATCCAATTATATTTGAATACAGTCCTCCAAAAGTTGACAAAAAAGCCAACAATGACAACAATGGCAACAATGACAACAATGACAACAATGTCAACAATGACAACAATGACAACAATGACAACAATGGTAATTAGATAGATCAAACTTCACTGTGTTATCTAATCTAATATTATATGGGAGTTTTAATTCTCCACAAAATCAAGATAAAACAAAAACTGGAACTGGTGAAAGAGGCCCAGCTGGTCCATTGGTCCCAAAGGTGAAAAAGGTGATAGAGGTAATACAGGTCCTGTTGCCCAAAAAGGTGATAAGGTGATAAAGGTGATACAGGTGCTAGAGGTCCATTTGGTTTTAAAGGTGAGAAAGGTAATACTGGTCTAAGGGGTCCACAAGGTCCAAAAGGTGAAACAGGTCTGGAATTAGATTTACACAAGATGGTAATTATGATATCCAAAACAAAAAAAATGAGTAATGTTGCTGAACCTACTTCTGATAAAGATGCTGCCCACAAAGGTGTATACTGATGACCTTGTTGTTTCATCATTCCTCAACGCGAAGGAGTATGTTGATACTGAAATTGCTGGTATTGATGTTTCTCCATTTCTTAA
>JAEMWC010000973.1:317500-324025 GCA_016490735.1 Pachyseris speciosa | reverse complement strand
AATATTCAACTCGTCTAATTTTATATTCAGTTATGTATTTTGTTTTCAACTATTGGTTTAATATTCAACTTTTATTCAACCTTCAATACATCATTCAACATTCAACTATTTATTCAACATTCAACTATTCATTCAACATTCAACACATCATTCAACATTCAACTATTCATTCAACATTCAACGGATCATTCAACATTTAACTATTTATTTAACATTCAACTATTGATTTAACATTCAACACATCATTCAACATTCAACTATTCATTCAACATTCAACACATCATTCAACATTCAACTATTCATTCAACATTCAACGCATCATTCAACATTCAACTATTCATTCAACATTCAACGGGTCATTCAACGGTCAGTATAAAACATGGACTGGCACTGCGGACCCGGACCGCGGACTGGGCTGTAATGCACATGTCATCGGCTTCCCCGTGGGTTCGACCCCGGGCTAACCAGGGGGATTGTAAAATCAGTCAAGCAAACTTGAGGAATTTCCTGCATGGGGGGTCGGGGAATCTGTCAAGATAAAGTCCCCTGGATGAGGTGTTCTCAGGTGAAAATCCCCGTGACATCCTTTCAAACTTGTGAATTCCCCTACCCCCTAATCTTTGATCGTAAAACAATGTCAAGATTTTCACCTACCCTCAGCAAAGAATCCCATCCATCCCCTTGTATTTCCCACAAATCTCCCTGGTAGGCCCGGGCTTGACCCCACGGGGAGGCCGATGACATGTGCATAAAACGAGGACGCGTACTGACAACAAAACACTGTGAAAAAGGCGGGAGTGGACAAACCGTGGCCTAGGCCATGGTGTAGGCTATGCCTAGTCTAT
Source organism: Pachyseris speciosa (assembly GCA_016490735.1). Taxonomy (NCBI): domain Eukaryota; kingdom Metazoa; phylum Cnidaria; class Anthozoa; order Scleractinia; family Pachyseridae; genus Pachyseris; species Pachyseris speciosa. Next base: position 323,180 of record JAEMWC010000973.1, on the reverse strand, counting down.
GGCCCACCCTATGGCCTACCGGTGCTCAATTTTTGAAAACTCGGTGTTTCGCACCGTGGGTTTATAGCGTGCTACCCGATTTGAAGATACACCAGGAAAATAATGTCCACAGGATCTACCAGTTGTTTTGAACTAGTTTAATGCGCAATTCCACTTTGCACATGCTAGCCAGTCAACTGAAAATAAATGATACATGTGAGCCAACTAACCTTCATTCTTAACAAATCAGATATGTACGGGTCCGCAAATGATCCCAGGACCGCAAATGATCCCCAAATTGGACCGCAAATGATCCCGGACCGCAAATGATCCCCGTATTGCACCATGTTGGACCGCAAATTGATCCCGAACAAAAAATAGGGAATGCATGGATGGTGAAATGGTATGGATAGGGAATTGGCATGAATTGCGATTATTTTAATCAAAGCCTTAAATCATGGTTCACAACTATCATCATCTGAATAATTTTAAAAGGTAAACGTGGTCACATAATTTTGTGCAACCGATGTGAAGCAGTCAATCAGTGTTATCACACCAGGATCCAAACCTATCTCGTTTTCCCTTCCGTCTTTAGAGATCTTTGTGTTTGTTCTTATCTTTAGTAACTCCAAGAACGTTCACAAATGATACCAATGAAATAAGAACAAGACAGTTTAGCCATATTTTCCGAACGCGTGGAGTCACAGCTCACAAGACGGTGACAAGTTTCGGATGATCTTTGACCCCTGCTCCCATTTCAACCACATCACCGCGGTTCTCGCCTGCCACAGGCCAGTCGGCTGATCCCATGAATGTGAGAAAGAAACAATTTAAAATGAGAGTGCTCAGTGAACAAAAGACTTTTATTTCAAAAGGTAACGAAATCAACTGCGGAATTTTTCAGCTGTTTCTCTACGGGTATGTGTGTATTTTAATTATCCGTTGTATTTGTGATTATACAATTGATTTATACTAGCCTGGGACCAGGCTTCGCAGTGGGGTTAAGGAGCGAAAAGAAGGAACGTGGCCAAAAAAAATCGGCGAGCGAAGCGAGCCGCCAGATTTTTCGCCACGATCCTTTTTTTTCGCTCCTTTAAAATCCCACGGCGGAGCATGTTTCCAGGCTAATTTGTACATGCTCGATTTTCACTGAAATCAGCACGTGCACCGAACAGCCGATATTAGCAGCAGAAATAACAGCCGATATTAGCTGCAGAAATAGCCGCCTTTAAAGACATCACATTCTCGCGTCCTTATGTAAATACCTCCTTTGTTAGAAAACAAACAAGACGTCGCTTCAGACTTTTTTTGAGGCTGAAGTTTGAATGCAAACAATTTAGATATGTTGCGGTTTAATTTTATCCTTGGTTCTAAATTTATTTTCCTTAATGTTTTGTGTTCATTATCATACACTACCATACACAAGAACAAAAGAAAATAAAAATTGAACCAAGCATAAAATTGAACTACAACAGATACATCGAGAAGAAGCCGCATTTTTCTGAAGTGGTTTGTTGTACATACGCTGTTTCTTTAACGATAAAACATTCTTAAACTCAACACCAACTGACATCTAAAATAAGTAGAATTAAATACCATCTTTTCTAGATCAAATGACAGCGGCAATCAACTTCATTTGGAAGATGACACTTAACGGAAATATGCGATGAGGATTCGTCTGATCTCAGTTGGTAGAGTTCACCAGGCAGCGCTCATTGTACAGCGCTGATTCGTCCTGTTTCCTCGTATTTTTCACAAAACATGGGCTATTAGCGTAGCAAAAGCAGCGTTCGATTTCTAAATGACAAATGTTAATCTGGGTCGTCGAAAAACACTTGACAAGAACAGAGAACATTGATTTCACGGGCAAGTAATATATCCATGGCCACTACATTTCCAGTTATCAATCCCATCTCCCCCTCCTCGCTTGGCAAGATTGAAACAAGTATCTCGCTGACGATATGCTAGTTGCTTGGCAACGGACGAAAGAACAACTGAAAAGATATTCAGAGTCCCAAGCAGGAATCGAACCTACGATCGACCTCCGTAACACCGGTCGGACGCTCTAACCACTGAGCTACTGGAACCCCTGGTGACCCAGGTCGTTTATCTAGGTTCTTATACAATGTGTCCCACCGGTCTACCGGCTCAACAACGTAGATGTGATTCAGCGGGATAATGTGATTAATAATGATGGTAAAGGTGCACATGATGTGCCCGTGAGAAAGATGATATGCTAGTTGCTTGGCAACGGGCGAAAGGACAACTGAAACAAAATTCAGAGTCCCAAGCAGGAATCGAACCTTCGACCTCCGTAACACCGGTTGGATGCCGACCTTGTGCAAATAATTTTACTCTGTTTTAAGGTTTTCAGGCCATCCCACCGCTGGAAGAAACAAGGAACAACATGATGAAATATCTCCTTGATCGCCGTAAAGATTCAAGAGGGAGGCGTCACATTCCGTACTATGACGTGGTGTTTGTTCTGGACTCGTCAGTCTCTATATCCAGGACCGACTTCAATCTCAGTGCGACCGCTGCACAGAGCCTGGTGACAAGGTTTGAGCCTGACTCGCTATTCGCTGCTGTGACATTCGGTACCAGTGCCTCCGTTAGCTTCAAGTTTAATTCATCAAAGGTAAGCTTAACGATTAACACAGTAATTCTCCCTTCTGGTACATTGACTGGCCAACCACAACTCAGTTCATCCGAGACAAAAGAGGTTCCGAAGCTTATGTTCGGCTGTTTATGAGAGGTAGTCTCCAAAACAATGTGTCAGCTTGCCGAAAATGTCGTGGAGAGTTCCTTATGCTCGACTTGAACATTTCTTTTTTCTTGTTGTTTCTCCAGCTTGCAATCGAAGAAATTGGTAAAATGCAGTATCAAGGAGGCAGAAGAAACATATTGATGGCCCTGAAAACGACTCAAAACATGCTGTTGCTGAACCGTGACTCTGGCGTTCGAGCGGGTAGCCGCAAACGAGTGCTTCTTGTGACTAACGGGCCATCTGAACGGAACCCAAATGACACCGCAAAACTACAAAAGATTATGTGGACAGCTACACAGATAAAAACACGAGGACCAGAAGTGTTCCTTGTGGCTGTGGGCAACAGGCTACCCGGAATTGAAGAGCTTGTTGTGATACCAAGTTCCACCGATGCACACTTCTATCGCGTGTCCAATATGACCGCCTTCAAGCAAATAGTGGATGGAATCCCTGCACATATTCTTTACCAAGATAATTATTTTGACGAATAGTGTTAGAAAGCTTGCAAAGCTGAATTTTAGTTCAAGTAGAATTACACCAAAGTGAAAGGAATTGAGTTTTTAAGCGCTATACATAGTGTTCTGTCTTACAAACTCAGCAGCCTGCTATACCCCTCAGAACTAATTTTCTTCTGATTTTCTGTTTCAAGGCGCTGCGCTCTATTCATGAATATCAACTTGTTACGAACAAGACACACTCTGGTCAGGAGTGTTTTCAGTGGGGAGGGGCCGGGATTCTGCCTTATTCTTACTAATTTTCGCGCGCACTTAATTTCGCGATTTGGGGGGAAATAGAGAACCGAGGTGTATTTAATTTCGCGATTAAATACGTTTTTATTACCTGTTCCAGCAACCGGATAACAGAAACAAAGGTAACCACATAAAAAGCCACGAAAAAGCTTACCACAATAGCAGTACGAGTTTTGTATGAGCAACCAATTCGAGACGGTGCAGCAACTGTAATAAAAGTTTTTATTGTATTAAATTTCTCGATTTTAATTTTTGCGCAGTTTCAGAGATTTTTAGTGAGTATCAAATTTCGCGATTTCAAACAAATTGCAAAAATTAGTTGGAATAAGGTACATAAATCGCGGATGAAAACATTGCTACTGTGAAGAACCAGGAAAAAAACAAACATTTCACTGCTAAAATAATTAGAGATATCTCGTCTCCATCAATGACCCCTGTTAAGAACAGGACAGTCTTTTGGGGCCGCTTTTTCATTAAGGTGCCCATTGACGTAGGGTTTCTAACAGCTTCCGCGCTGATTATATCACATAGGGAAAAGTTTTTAGTTTTGCTGCAGGAATTGCGAACTATATTTCTCTGAACTCAAGAGGTTTGTAGAAGCAATTCAGAAACAGGACGTAGCTGCAGCATAAGCATTGAAAACAATATATACATTGTTGCAGTTTTCAAAGTCCTTCACCCCTCTAAGTGAAGCCAATATTTACCAATACCAGTGAAAGTGACGAATGGGATCGATTCTGGACAAACTACCATTTCAATCAATCTGGGCAATGCGCTGCCCTTAAGCTTAACGGGAGATTGACGCGTATGTGAATCTCCCAGGAAGCAGAACTGGTGCGTTACTAACCACCAAAGCACCCTCGAACATTTCTTTTTTCCTCTGTTCTCCGCGCGAGAGAGTTCCTCCAAGCAACTTACCACTTGATTACGCGCGAATAAAAATACAACGCCCACATTTTTCGTTCCACATCTAATATATATTTCAACAGTCTTCGCAAATTACTTAAAGAAAGACGATGTCTTGGCATCCCTGCGGTATAAGAGTCACGTTTTTAATAATCTCACCTGCATAACGGATGTCTGTGGATTTCTGATGAGGTTTCTGAATGCTCGTCCAGACACTGTCATCTGATCAGCTAACAAATAAGGAAAAAGAATGCAAGTGAATAGTAATAACTGACAGGTACTGTGGTCACCATTTGTACTGCACTGTTTTAAGTACCTAACATAGAATAAATAGAAAGCATAACGAGATACCAATAATAAGTAACATCCCACGAGCGTGAGCCAATGAAACACAAACATAAACACTGTTTGGCAAACACAAACACTACTGACGGATGAATCATAGTTCATAGTTCAGTTGGTTAGAGCATCGCACCGGTAATCGCGAGATCACGGGTTCAAACCCCATTGAACTCCTGATTTTTTTTTTTTCAGGCTTCTTTGCACAATTGCATAAATTGCGTTCACAACTGCAAGGATCATTCTTCATATGAAAGATCTTATAGTTTAATACCTGACTGAAGAGGGAAGTGGGATAGGTTATTTTCCTCTCTTGAGAAAGTCCAACTGAACTGAGACTGGTTGAGAATTCCTGCAGAGTTGGTTGTGTTGTTTGCTGAATATTTCTAGCGTACTCTGACTTTCTGGTTCAGGCAAATGGGGTTTGAGCGAGGAATGGCTTTCTTCCAACGACAGAATGGTTGTTTCTGTGAAATAAAGTTAGTCTTGTTGTTAAAAATGACTTGTTGTTGCCTCAAAAAGGGCTTAATGTTTACTTTTCTCCTGTTTCAGCAATATCTAGCATGATCTGCACCAATAGAAGATAAAGATCAAACTGATTAAAGACATTTAAACTAGAACATTTTATTACGCCTGAGTTCATTTCCACTTTGTTTGCTTGAATAATCAATAAAAGTTTAGGGAGGGGAGGGAGGGGAGAATACCTACACTGTCACAAAAGAGAAGGAGGGGAAGGGAGGGGAGGGAGGCCATCAGGGAGGGTGGGGGAGAGGCAATGTACCTGAGTCGTTATCATTCAATCCATGTCGATTGGCAGCCTCACAATCGAATATAACATCCATGAAGAAATCTGCTGGATTATTGTGCGCTTCACAAATAAATCCTACAAAAACGAAGATACAAACACCACTATCATTTAAAGTATCTATAAAAAATGAGC
>JAEMWC010000973.1:272500-312500 GCA_016490735.1 Pachyseris speciosa | reverse complement strand
ATACGGTCTTTTCTTTCTTTCGCAAACAGCAACAACACCATACTTTGCCATGGCACACACGGAAATAAACTGTAAAAAGCCCCCCAAAAAGCTGAGATTTGAAAGACGTTTTCATTAACCCTTCTATCGACCTGGTAACAGAAGCAAAACAAACCACTTCAGAATTGCGATGAACAGAAGTCTCACGAAAAATCCTGCTACAAGAATCTCGAATGAGCAACAGGTTGGGTTCGAAACTTAAATAAAGGAATTATTAAAAATGTGTATTGTTTGTTGTGTGTATATATAGTACTAAATTATCGCGATTTTAATTTTGCCCGGTCTATATTGGCAAGTATTAAATTTTTCTCGATTTCTTAAATTACGATATTCGCGAAAATTAGGCATAATAAGGTATTCCACTGAAGTTAAAGAAGCTGTATATTGAGGTTTAAGAAATTCAACTCTGAACTGATCTAATGAAACTCACGAACGACAACCAAGTGTGAGTAATTCTTAATTTAACATAATAAAAAGCCTTAACCGTGCTTTGTTTTGTGTTATAAGGCACGCAAGGAAGTGACGAGAGCACGAAAGAAGTAGGAAGAAGCACGAGCCGCAGGCGAGTGCTTCTAACTACTTCTGAATGAGGATTTTTTTATTGTTATAATAAAGAATTTCTTAATTTCCTCACGCATTCGGCTAAAATTTCCGGAAAACTTTATTTTCCAAATCCTACAAGTGGCGTCAGACGTGCATTTGTACTCTCATAAGGCACGCTAAAACAGCCCAGCACAATCCTTGTTAGAATGTTCAAGTTAGAATGTTCAAGTTCCTAAATCTAATCTGAAAACTTATGGAGACCGAGCATTTTCTGTACGTGCCCCCAATTATGGAACTGCCTTCTTAGCTATATTAGGCGTAGCTCCAGTGTCAGCACTTTCAAATCATCTTTAAAAACTTTATCTTTTTAAACGTTATTTTATTCATTAGTAATGTAAGTCTTATAATTCTACTTTATTGTGAAGCGTCTTAGAACTTTTGTGAGGGTCCCTCAGGGGTTTTTGGGGAACAAGAGAACACGGGAAATTTGGCAATGGGAACACGGGAACAAAGCAAAAAAAATCGTAGGGAACAAGGGAACATCAAATAGGTTAGGGAACAGGGAACAAACACAAAAAATTACAAGGCCCTACGTTTTTTACATAAACGTGGGGGTGATAGAAGATTTTCTGCTGTTTTCTGATTTCTTTGGCAAGTTTTTGTTGCCATCTTTCGTGTCTATTTTTTGTTACGAAAATACTTTCACAAAGGCAAAAATATCACAGAAATAATGATCAAAATTTATCAGCAACACTATAGACCTTCAATCAGTTATTTTGTTTTGCTCAGATTGGTTAATTAGGACGTATATGCAACGAATAAGAGATAAAATTTAATTTTGAAAGGGTAACAAGGGAACAAGGTGTAATTTTGGACGGGAACAAGGGAACAGAGTTAAAATTTTGAAGGGAACACGGGAACACAGACCTCCCCTGGGGGACCCTCTTTTGTATAAAGCGCTATACAAATAATGTTATTATTATTATTATTATTATTTTATTATTATTACTATGGCTCAATCCATTTCATTGGTTAAACACGACCAAAGCTGTCAAAATGTCAAACCATCAAAGTTCGGAAACCATCAAAGTGCAAGTTGTTTTTTAGTCTAAAATCGCGATCAAAAAGCAAATTGTTCAGAGAAATTCGGCGGAATTTTGGCTCATGCATTCGCTAAAAAAGGCGTAATGATCAAGAGCTAGTTTTAAAAGACACTCAGGAGGGTGAATTTTCGAGTGAAAAAGAAAAGTGCAAAAGATTTTATTCGTGAAAAGCTTAAAACTTGGATCGGCTTGCATGGCACCCCGGCGTAGCGGGATTGTGGTCGGCGTCGACAAAACCAGGATCGGATCGGATCGGATCGGATCACGGATCGGATCACGGATGGGAAAAGAGTAATAAACAAAAAGTATATTACGATGAACATTGGAGAAATGCTGACATACTGTGACATATTGCGTGACATATTGGAGCTTAGGCCCTACTGAAAGCGATTTCCCGCCATGGAAAGTGATTTCCCGACATGTAGTCTCCTTCACGGCTGTCGCCATGGACGAAAGCAAGTGGAAGGGACGCATTATTTTATCATTCAGTTATAATTTCTTTTTTTAATATCATCTCTCGTGTTTATTTACTTTTTCTATATTTCATATTATTTTAGAAAGGGCAAGAGAAGAGACGAAAAACGAGGTGGGGAATAACGTTTTTTAGATGTGACGATTAAAGTGTAGTGTACGCGAGCGATTTATTTGGTTAAATCCATGTTGGCTTCTTCTATGAATTCGCTCAGCTCCTCTTAACCTAAATCGCAATTATTACACGTCAAACGACTTAAATTCCACGAGTATATGGAACTCAGTGATGAACAGTTAGAGATCGCACAATAATTTTGGCCGTCTAGTTGTGAAATCATCACGTATTTTTCGTATTGTAATATTATAATAATCTTTACAAACCCTTGGCTCTTTTAATAATTATATAATATAACCACTGTGACCAAAAATACGCTCGTTGATAAATTATTTTATATGGACAGCGACAAGTAATTTTTTCAGCGGCGCGAATGACCACGGCGTCAGACGGGTCGAGCACGTGCGTTGCCATTACAGTCTGGAGGCTTTTGTCTGGGATGTTTCAATCACGGTCGACCCGATTTTAGACTTTAAGACATTTTTTCGAAAACTTAAGACCGTAAATCGAATTCTATTCAGAGAAAGTTCATTTTAAGAAAATGCCTAGCCCTCCGGGTTTTCCTAAAGCTCCGCTGGCGAATTCGCGCCGTTGAAAAAATACTTGTCACTTTCCATATAAAATAATTTATCAACGAGCATATTTTTGGTCACAGTGGTTATAGTAGATAATTAATATATAGATTTAGCCAAGCCTAAAAGCGGAGCTCCACGATTATTATTTTTTTGTACTGGTATTGAACAACTACGCATGGCTTTAATTTCCTTGCGCCAATATTTATGTTTAGGGAATTGATCGAGGTTCAAAACCTCAAAACATTAAAACATTACAAGAAAACAATACACGACGCATATGTTTGTTCGAACATAAATTTAAGGTGGCTCAAAATGGCTTTGTTATTTTTAAACACCAACTCTTTGATGGATCAATACTCCCACAAGTTTTTGTTTGCTTTCTTGAAAGCTGTATCAATCAATTTTACCCAATTATTTCTCAACAATTTGCGACCAGTTTTGTGACATATAAGGTTACCATAGCAACAGTACAGCCTCTTAGAAATACTACCCAAAATTTTGGCTATATGTGCCTGTAACTCAAAAACGAGTCCGGTGATCCCGATTTTTATTTTTGAATTGCAATCAACACATGAAGAAAAAATTCTGTACTTGGGATTCAAAGCCACTTTAACTCATCTCAGGCATTCTTCTGGAAGTGAAACTTTATTTATTGTCAGTACAACACTCTGAAATTCTGTCTTAGTGTCATCCTTTCCTTTTCTTGTAAACTACTTCCTTAATTTGTTTTTAAGTACCTTAATCGAACTGGGGCTAGACCCATAACTCTCCAGTTACCTAGCCTCCAGGCTGTATATTTGTACTTATTTAATTTTTATATGTTAATTTCTGTGTTTGTGTTAATTTTGTAGTGCAAAGTGTTGTTGTAACACCGTCTAAAAAGTTGTTCTACCAAACACGACTCTCCCAGACCGAATCCAGAATCGTCGTTTTGCTTTTCTCTTCGTTATTCTGCAGGGTATTGACGAAAAACTGGAAAAAGTTAACATTTCAAGACATCTCTGCCTGTTATTACAATGTGTCTCTTGGTTTATAGAGAGTAAAATATATGAAAGCTGAAAAGGCGAACTTAAATTGTGATTATGTAACAAAGCGCTGCACTCCGTGCGAGGTTCAACAATTATTTACCCTTCGCAAGCCAGCCACCCTTCGCAAGCCACCAATTTTGCACCAAACGAAAGGCGTAACCGCATCGAAACCGATGCGGTTACAAATGAAACCGCGTGCGTGTAACAATGAATCATTCCTACAGCCTCACTTTTATCTGACACTCGTTTAGGGAAAAAAAAAACAAAATGCAAAGAACGATTCTGCTCGGTTGGCCTGGTCTGATCGGAATGACCGATAAGAAAATGTCGCGAGTGTGACAGGTCAGAAAATGAAAATCAGTAAAACTATTGGATAATGAGGATCATATTTAAAAAATTTCAAAGTGTTTTAGAATCGTTCCATCCTGAAAAACAAAATGAAGCGTATTTTATCATTCCACGTGTAGAAGACATACCGTAAAAACTCTATAAAGCCCCCCCCCCCCCGGGGGGGGGATGGGATTATTTCATTTCAGGCCTTATTGACGGGGAACTACTCTTTTCTCTTCGTTATTCTGCAGGGTATTGACGAAAAACTGGAAAAAGTTAACATTTCAAGACATCTCTGCCTGTTATTACAATGTGTCTCTTGGTTTATAGAGAGTAAAATATATGAAAGCTGAAAAGGCGAACTTAAATTGTGATTATGTAACAAAGCGCTGCACTCCGTGCGAGGTTCAACAATTATTTACCCTTCGCAAGCCAGCCAATTTTGCACCAAACGAAAGGCGTAACCGCATCGAAACCGATGCGGTTACAAATGAAACCGCGTGCGTGTAACAATGAATCATTCCTACAGCCTCACTTTTATCTGACACTCGTTTAGGGAAAAAAAAAAACAAAATGCAAAGAACGATTCTGCTCGGTTGGCCTGGTCTGATCGGAATGACCGATAAGAAAATGTCGCGAGTGTGACAGGTCAGAAAATGAAAATCAGTAAAACTATTGGATAATGAGGATCATATTTAAAAAATTTCAAAGTGTTTTAGAATCGTTCCATCCTGAAAAACAAAATGAAGCGTATTTTATCATTCCACGTGTAGAAGACATACCGTAAAAACTCTATAAAGCCCCCCCCCCCCGGGGGGGGGGATTATTTCATTTCAGGCCTTATTGACGGGGAACTACTTATTAGAGAGGGGGGCTTAATAGAGAGGGAGACTTATTTGAAATCTCAAACTCGCCGTTTTCGTCCTATAAAAATTTTTGCACCAAAATTAAAATAACTGGAGTCAAACGTGATTATTTAAAAAAGAGCAAAAAGGAGTATTATGTATTTGAGTGCATATTTGTTTAAAAATATACCAACTGGACTGCATGAAGTGGATTTCGTAAGAGGGAATAGGAGGAACTCATTAAAAAATCTCATGTCCCAAAAGGTGAAGGGGGAGGGTTATTATTTTTTAACCATTTAGGCTTTGGTTGCAGATTATGCCGTCTTTTCACATTTTTTTCGGACGCCAAGGTACGTAAGCTTTTTAATAAGTCTCAAATTGCTTATATTTAAACACAGGCTTCCCAAGCTCAACAAAGGTGACACGTAAACATGTTGTTGTGTTACTGACTGTAATAAAAAGTTTTAATTTGTACGGGAAACAAACAGGAAATATCACACTTTCTTGGTAAAATCAACTTACCTCGATACAATGCTGTACTCTTTACTGTCTAGTAGTTTTTAGGCTGGTTTTTTAGCGATTTTAGCCGGATTTTCGCATATTTATTATCGATACCCTTGCATCAGGAACCCAGCAAGACCGGGGTAGACCGGGGTCAAAGCTCGGCCTGAAAGCCGGGGTCAGCCTGGCTTGTGGCTGGGCTGGCCAGGGGATAAAAAAACCGGGGAAGTCCCGGCCACAGGGCCAGCCCAGCCTGGCCTGGCCGTGGTTGGCCGGGGCCAAGTTTGGGAAAGAAAAAGCAAAGCAGGGTAGGGCTTTGGCCGGGTTGGCCAGGGGATAAAAAAACCCGGGAAACCACGGCCACAGGGCCAGCCCGGCATGGCCTGACCACAGCTGGCCGGGGCCAGCCGGTGAGTTTAGCAGCAGAGGTTTAGGGTTTACCACTGGCGACATGGAATATGTTCCACCCTGCCAGGCCACAAAAACGTACACAAGCATTAATATGACTATTAGAGCAATGCTGATTCAACAGTCAGTTTAAGCATATCACACTAATTTATAATGTATTGGTCATTAAATGTCTTTCAAAAAGGGGTACTGTCACTCCCATTCTTGTTATATATGTTGAGATTGTGAAGAATTATAACTTAGCTCAGCCTGTTAAACATGAAGAGGTTAAGACTTCAAAAGATTTGCTGCAAGGAAAATGAACAAATATCATGGTGATTTTCCCAGACACAATGATAAAAGTTGAAAAAGAACTTTTTAAAGTTGCAATCCATTTTCTTCTTGTCATCCATGGCCATACACAACCGCAAATAGTTTAAATGCACATAACAAGTACTACATAAGAAGGCTGCAAGAAATTAAAGGTTCTATTGTTACAATTAAATCTTTGGGTTTATCCAAATTTTGTGACAGTGCCCCTTTAACAATGTGTCTATCACAAGTTTTTTTTAATACACAATGTATAAAACAAATGACTTTCTTTGAAAACGTTATCAGAGAATAAGATGAGAAATAAAACTGCATAGTCTGATCTCATAAAAATAATTATAATTTTTGTTTTGGTTTCCCTTGAAAAATAACTTTGAGAATTCATAGGAATTCCCAATAATTTTCTAAGAATTCCTAACATTTCCAAAGCATCTAAGATATTTATGGCCATAATGCTAAGATAAAATGTTGTCTTTGAGTGATGAAAGCAAAGGATGAGATTTGAGGCTGTCCAACAATTATTTTTATTTACAATAAGCAAATTACACTTCACTCAAATTAATCATGACTTCAAATCATTGAAATATACGCAGCAACGGAATTTGTTTTTTTCTAAATCTTTACGTACACAGTATCAGGTAATGTCAAGCGTAGTTGTCTGAATCACAGATTTCTAATAAAATAAATTTCTAACAATATAAGCTTAAAGCTTAAAGGTAAGTAAAAATTAAGGTTTAGAAACTTGTGTATTCAAGCGAAAGCCGATCTAGATATTTATACATTTGAATTTTAAAATTTACATGAACTGGGGCAAAAATGAGAAGAAAAATGGTAAACAGCGGACTTAGCTTATTGATTCAATTTTTTGTGCTGTTAACACGGAGCTTTCTTTGCTGCTCGCGGTTGAGTTTGTCAACAATGTACCACCCCAGCTTGCTCCATGATGTCTAAAATAAAAACACGATTTCGTCAGTGACCATTTATTACATGTAGAGGTTCTTGACTGGTTTAGTCATTATTTCACTAGATCTAGAGTACTCAGAATAATCTAAGACCGGCTGCTGAAATTAACTTGATCTGTACTTTTAAAATAACCTTGCGTTCAAAATATTCGGTACCCTATACCGATTCAAAGACCTCAAGACACGACTGTCGCCGTGATGGATTGCATGCACTGTTCTCGAGGAGCACAGTTTCAGTTATGCGATGGTTTTGTTCTTTCAGGTCTAATACTGTGTCGTTGACAAGTTACAGCCTTTTATAATTTAAGAATTTGTTTGCACTTACCCAAATCTCTCAATGGCTTGCCTGCCTTTCATTCTATCGTACCGGCTGATACATTCAAAGTGATGCCTTCATTTAGTTGCACGTCGGCGCCACAAACTTGCTTTCTGTTTACCACGCTAACGCTGTTTTAATTCTCCCACTGAACCACTAAAAAACATCTTCGAGATGGGAAATATAACAGTTATTCGCACAATCCACCAACCGAAAAGACAATTCAAAGATGGGCGCCAAAAGTTCTTCGAGGAAAGTCACTGAAGATTTCCACGCTGTCATTGCTGTTGCTGAGTAACTTCCGCTGGATTGCCTGATTGTGGTCTTCAGAGAAACAAAACATGTTCGCTCTCCTCTGATGTTAATCCTTATTTCACTTGGACCTGTTTATAGGCCAATCGCGAAAGTCCAAGATTGCGAACAACTCCAACAGGATATCGATCATCTATCATCTTGGGCCAAGAAATGTAACATGTGCTTGAGCCAAGCAAGTGCAAAGATATGCGCATTAACTCGTAAAACCACCCACAAGATCACTTATCAATACACTATGGAACACACGATCGGAATCTGCCCAGTACACGAAATATCTCGAGTAACGATATCAGATTGACCTTAGATGAACCGCCATGTAACAGATATAAGGCCGTGCCAACAAACTACTCGGACTCCTTGACGGAACTTTCAACATGCGACAGAAGAGTAAAAGAGGCACTACCTTGGCCTAGTAAGACCTTACTCGAGTATGCGAGCCAAGCATGGGATCCTATACGGATAATTATAACGAGATCGAAAGATACAGAGGCGTGCTGCGCGCTTCGTAACATCTGATTACCAGAATTATGAACTTGGCAGTGTCACTACGCTCTTAAAGGATCTAGGGTGGAAGTCACTTAAGATCAGGAGGAAATAGACAGACTGTCTTCTCAAGAAGGTTTAGATAACAACGCAATGCCCTGGATGGATTATCAAGCCGGCCAGAAACAAGACATATGCACAATAGATATTACTCCACAATACGCTCGCACTAACATATGCAAATTCAGTTTTGTGCCGCGCACATTAGAGACTGGAATAATCTACCGCATAATGTTGTAGAAATTTGCGGACACGCCAAATTCCGCAAATTATTGTTATTTACGTTTCCCTAGGAATGAAGATTTCCCGCTGACCGAGATGTATTTAATATCATCATTTGAACGAGGTTAATCAAATAAATAAGTGAATTGTTCATCGGGGATATGAAGCCATTTTCTGGCGGAGATTTTGACGAAAACACACTTTATGGAAAGAGTCATCTTCAGCTGAGGATAAAACATGTTTTAGTCGTCGAACATTGTCGAATATCACTAATGATTCTGTTCATGGTGTAGGTGAGAAAAATTATCTCTCGCTTAACTCTTGTTTTTACGTTCTTTTCATTTCAAGGGTCTTTCTAAATTTAGCGTCTTAAGTTTCATTAGCTTTTGGGATAAGTCACTGAGTAAATGTTTGACTTTACGATTGTGTGATTTTAGGATTGTGTTTTGTTTTATATTACCGGTAATTTGTCTTTTTGCCTTGACATTTAACTTATTTAAGTTAACCTTGTGTTTAATTAAGTAGCACTTTTTGTTTAGGCTTAATTATAAATTTGTTTCCTTGGAAGAAATAAAATCTTGATCTTAAAGATTCACAAAACGTTGCAGCCTTTCTTTTAACTAAAGTGGTGGAGCTTTGATATTAACCTCAATTTACACTCTCAAATTTTTATAGTCTCTCTCTTAGTTTATGATTGATTCCGAGACTTTCGATTCTCAGTAATATTCTGTTTAGGAGCAGTAATATGTTCAAGTGTGATATAATTAGTTGCTATAATTGCTTTTGTAGATTTTTTGTTACATTTATGTGAAAACCAACAATATGTCTATCATTTTTATAAAAAAAAAAGTTAGCATATGTACGTGTATTTTAGCAAAGAATTCCCTTCATGGGACAGCATGGCCAAAGATGCCAGGTTTGGCTGCAAACTTGTTATACCTTTTTAGGCCTGGAAATCCAAGAAAGCCTGGCTTAAATCTTGAAGGCCAGGAAGGCCGGGCTTTTTTGACCAAGGTTGCCGAGTAAGCCCGGCCTTGGAACTAACAAGGCCACGAAGGCCGAGCTTTGGTGGCCAAGGATGCCGAGAAAGCTTTGCTGTGGCCATGCTTACCGGGCTTTACCAGGCCGCATTTTCCCGGTAAGCCTGGCCAAAAACCTGGAAAGCGTGGCCTGGCCAGGCTGGCCGGGATTTTGGCCAGGCTCCTGATGCAAGGGTAGGAAACCCGAACGGCGAAAATCCAGCTAAAATTGCTAAAAACCAGCCTAAAAAACTACTAGACAGTAAAGAGTACAGCATTGTATCGAGGTAAGTTGATTTTACCAAGAAAGTGTGATATTTCCTGTTTGTTTCCTGTACAAATTAAAACTTTTTATTACAGTCAGTAACACAACAACATGTTTACGCGTCACCTTTGTTGAGCTTGGGAAGCCTGTGATTTAAAGAGTTCATAAAAACAAACCAAACATATCGTGAGGATATGATGATGTAAGCTTAAAATGTTTTAGCTATTTCGAGCATTTGCAGTGTGGGTACTTAAGCTTAAATAATAATTTTGTCAACATAAGACTTATTTTTTTCTCACATTAAGCTTAGTTGAATTGTTCCTTTGTCCTTTAGCACATGCAAGGTCTGCCCCTGCAAGGGCCACTGGACGGCGTGAGGGTTGTAAGTTATCCCTTTACTTCATGATTATTAATTTTAAAATGCACCTAAGACTTAAGTTCTTATTTCTTATAGTGCAAGCGGTACAAAAGATATTAATCTCAAGCAAATTATCAAATTCAGTTAAGTAAAGGAATTGGTGGGTTTTTGCATTAATTTGTGCATAATTCTGTACTAAAGTGAAAAGAAGTGAAAAGCAATGGACTGTAATACACTAGCTGTATTCATTTTCTTACATTTGTTCATATGTTAAGATGTGCATGAATTTAAGAGTATCACATATTTATTGATTAGCTGTTGTCAATATTTTTCAGTATTTTTCCTATAAATGATGATTGAATCAATTAGATTTGAAAAGCATCATGGGAATAGAATGAAAACCAGTTGCCTGCAATAATGGAGTTAATTTCTATGATGCATGTTGGCTCCTGACTGAGATAATTAGTACAGTCTACGTGGAAGCAGTTATTAAGTTGTGATAAAGAATAAATGGCAACCAGTTGCCTTGAGTAATTTAGTTCTTGTACAAATTTTTTTATGATAATCTGGGAAATTTAGCTATTTTACAAGTCAAATGGTGCAAATACTGACTGCTAGAAATTTTTCATTTCCTCTTTTTCAGCTGACAGTGCAAGTGGAATAACCCATGGTAAGCAAAAGACTATAGCCTATGGATGTTTTGATATAATTATCAGCAATTGTCAACAGTAAGTTGTGAACATCATTTCATGTCTGACATTTTCACTTACATGTAATACTTAGTTGTGTTGATTTCTTTTCCCAAATTAACCTTGTCCATGTACAAGATATTCTTGCAAACGTAATATAATGTTAGTGAAATAGCAAATATAAATAGTTTCAGCTGCAGGCAACAAGTACAGTCAATGTATCCGGTATTATGTTTCCATCTCCCTTCCAAAAAAGAAATGTACATGATTGCAGGGTATTAGAATCACAGGTGTTGTAGTCTTCTTGGAAGCTGAAGTCATGACCAAGAATAAATGGGAACTGGTTGCCTTGAGTAATTTAGTTCTCGGACATAATTTTGTTAATCTGGGATATTAAGCTACATGTATTTTACAAGTTGAATGGTGCAAATACTGACTGCTAGGAATTTTCCATTTCCTCTTTTTGGCAGGCAGTGGAAGTGAAATAAGTCATGGTAAGCAAAAAGGTTATAGCCTATACATGTTTTGATCTAAAAGATTTTTCGTCAGTAAGTTGTCAATATTGGTAGTCTTTACACTAGAGATAATGAAAGTAAACTTAGGAATATTCCAAGTCAAGTAATTTTTTGATACTTCAAATAAAATTTTCCAACTTAACACTTCACACACAAGTCACGTTTTTAACTTCAAGATATACACCGAATGCAAATATGGCGGACCACTCGGTCAGCGCCCGGGACGAGTCACATAAAAGCGAGGCGCCTCGATGTTTTATTTTGACATCACCAGAAAGGCTTGCTTCGACGTCGATTTGGCTCGTTTTGTTTCGCCTTCCCTACGTGTTTTTGCGTTCCTGAATGCCACCAGAAGGGCGTGAAATCTTCCACAGCAGAGAAAGTGTTTTTCTCAGTTTCTCCGTTCACCTCTTAGGGGAAAACAGACGAAGGAAAGGAGTTCACTATATCGCCGAAGGAACTGTTTACGTTCAGCCTGGGAGATCTTAGAAAAATGTGTAAGCGATTGCATTTACCTCCGCGTCGTTGTCATTTGGTCAATGCTTTTACTGGTTTCAACAACGGGGCAGTTGAAGTTCATTCGCTTGGTTATTACACCGTAGTACTTGTGCGATTCCATGCGAGTGGACGCGGACGTAAACAAAAACTTCTTTTGTTGGGACAGAGGATGTCTTTCGAGAGGAGCTTTTCTTTACCTTGGGAAGGTACTGGCCATGGAAATCGTGTTGGAACACCACCAGACACCACATGAGCTCGTCATTTAACTGATTTTTTTAAGATCTATCCTGAAATGATGATGTAGTGAACAAACTTTAGTTCCCGCGGCAATCCTGAACTCCTTTTCTTCGTCTCAACGAATTGCATTAATCCACTATTTTGCCTTAGAGGTGAACGGTGGAAGACTTTTATCCCTCCTCGAGGCATTCAGAAACACAGCAACTCGTAGGCACAGCGAAATAAACCGGACCGGATCTACGATGAACCAAGACTTTTCTACAAAACAAAACTTCAAAGCCTGACTAGTCTCGATTTCATGTAGCTCGTCCCGGGCGCCGACCGAGTGGTCCGCCATATTTGCATTCGGTGTATACTTAAGCTCATTTTCCCCCACAGTTAACTAAAAATTATTCTACGAGGGTGCACTGGATATGAAGTGATAAATAACCAACGAGGCACGTAGTGCCAGGTTGGTTATAATCATTTCATATTCAGCAGGCCCGAGTAGAATGATTGTTTTATTAAAAACTCTAGGATGCATAATTAACAATCTGAACAAAACAAAAGTGAAAGAAAGAAACTCAGTGAAAGAGAAAACCAAAAATAGGAAACATTTTCCATCTCATGACTAAACAAAAAGGGCGTGTAAACCTTTCGGTGTGTTGCAATAGTTCCAAGGAAAGTTAACTGAATTCAATGAAACTGTCCGAGAACAACATTGAAGCTTCAGTTTACAGTCCTTTTTGGAAAAAGTGCAGAGTTTATTTGCTCTGAATAGTTGTAAATGGTCAGTAGTTTTGCAAAAAATATTCAGTCATTGCTCAAAGAGGGTTGAACACCCTGCACATAGATGTATGAGCCATAAGATGCAAATTTGAAATCCATCAAAACAACAGCACCAAGGCTACGCCATGGCCGAATTTCATCAAGTTGAAGACACAATTTCAAATTTATTTTGATGGACTGGAACATTGTATTACCAGACCTGGTTGGAAACAACATATAGGAAGGATAAGCGAGACAAATGTCCAGGTTATGCTTCAATAAATGGCTCATAGAAATTTATCGCGATGCGTGGAAAAAAAAACTGCATGGAACCACGGCTGAACAGAATAACAAAACAACAAGAATGGTGATTCTTCTCATTTTTTGCAAAACATCATGTCCATAACTGGAAAATTTGAAGCTGGTGATTGATACATTGCATTGAGTACAGATCAGAACATTTTTCAGTAACTGTCAATTTTTTAAAAAGTGTCACTGATTGCTGGAAAGGTTTTCAATAGTGGTGTTGCGACCTTTTCTGCATTTACGGAAATGATAAAAAACTTTGAAAGAACTCAGTTGGCACTTACGCCCTGGCGCGCGCGCAGTTACAGACTTTGTTTCATTTCTACTGTTTCAATTTCAGGCGCGCGCGCTCATTGGTTAATTCAAATGATTTAAATTTTAATGGCGCAATTATGTTTTCTCGCGCGTACAAAAATAAAGTGGATTTGGGATTTTTGCGGAGTCGAACTGGCGTTGTATTTTTTCTTCGGCATTTAAAAGGGGTTTTCTAATCGATTTTACGGACTTTGAGGGCTGTCGGGAAAACCGTCAGAACATTTTGGTCCTTCGAGCCGGATTGTAGAGGTTATTTCGGGTCAGTTTTGCAAGATTTTGGGTTTGGAGTGACGAGTCGGCCGCCGGCGCTACGAAGTGAAACAAACCGGATTTCTATTTTTCTGGATGGAATAAAGACGAAATGGACAACAAAGACAATCGAGACGGACAAGAAAGGTACGAAGACAAAATTGGTCAATTACATACGGTAGTTGGAGTGTTGAAACGAGAGAAAAAGAATGCTAAGTCGAATTTAACTCGGATGCTAAATCAGTTAGCTGTATTGGTATCAGATGAGAAGTATGATAGACGGAAGATAGTGGAGGTAATAGAACGTTTAGAGAGGTTGAGAGATGAAGTGATGAGGATTTTGGAAGAATTGGAAACTGTTTATTCTAAGTTACAAGATGAGGGGAATGAAAGGAAGACGAGCAAGGAAATGGAAGAAGTTAGTGAGCAAGTAGACCGAGAGCTTGGTGAAGCTCGCGTCATCATGCTAGCACAAGTAAATAGTAGTATAAGTAGAATGGCGCGGAATGGTGGTTCTGGAGATAAGGAGAAAGCTCAGCGTATGTGTGAATCACAGCACTTCGGTGAAGACAAACGAGAGGACAACCGAGTCCCAAGTGAAGAAAGAAGACCCATATGCATCGACTCACCAGAACGTTCGCATTCACAGACACTGACAAGACATACAAGTAATCCACAAGTGGGGGATTTGTTTAACTCAAGCAACGCGGTGAACGGACAACTAGAACGGATCAAGATCCCTGTATTTGGCGGAAACAAGCTAGAATTTCCAGATGGCATGCTGCATTTTCAAGCTGTGTAGATTCGTCTTCTCTTTCCGCGCAGTTTAAAATGTTGAGGTTGGAAGGATGTCTGACTAGTGAGGCGGCAGAGACGGTCAAGGGACTGGGCTACTCTGAGACGGCAAAAGCTAGGCTGCAAAGGAAGTACGGAGGAAGTCGACGTCAAGTGCAAGGACATTTAGAAGAGCTAAAGAAGATGAAGATACTTCGAGAGGATGACGCTAAAGCGTTAGAAAAATTTGCGGATGCTTTGGAAAGAGCTGTTATTAATCTGAAAGAGAATGGCCGTCAATCAGACTTACAAGACGGAACTTTGTACACTATCATGCTTGAGAAAATACCAGAGAAATTGCTGGCTCAGTACTACAGATGGATAAAGGAAAGTCAGGAGCCTGAGTCGCTCGAGAAGTTGAAAGACTGGATTGCAGAAGAAGCGGAATATCGGGTGCAGGCTTCTGAGATACGAAACGGAATCGGATCTGACGAAAAGGCGGGAGAAAAAACGGTGACCTGGAAGCGAAGCGAAAACAGCGCTAAATCATTTGTCTCAAATATGGGCGGCATGGAACCGAAGGTTCAGAATTGTAAGCTCTGTGGTCACAGTCATCCTATTTGGCACTGCGACGTGTTTAAAGGAAGACCATTAGAGAGAAGATGGGAGACAGCCAAGCGCCTGGGGCTCTGTTATAGATGTCTGGGTAATGATCATCTCGGAAACTCGTGTCCAAATTACCGAGAATGCAAAATCGACGGGTGCATCGATACTCATCACCGTTTACTCCATGCAGACAGCTTCCCCTCAAGAGGAAAAGGACGTTCATACGGAACAAGTCCTCTAACCCAAGTGTCGACCCACGAAACTATAACAGCCATTCAAGAAAACGTAGAAGGACGACAGGGTAACATCAGTGCAAATCAGAGCCATATATCCCAAGAAAGTACAATTTCTCAGATCACGGAGGGGGATGCAAGTACTCATACAGCCACAATGGAAACAGCAGCACAGATGCGCGAAAAGGTAGTAGCTCTTCAGACGGTCCCATTGATACTGAAGAATGGAAACAAAAGACTGCTAGTGAACTGTTTTATTGACGAAGGAAGTGACACAACGTACATTAACGAAGGTCTAGTAGAGGAACTGGGAGTAAAAGGCCGTAAGGAACCCATCACCGTTAACGTCGCGAACGACCAGCAAGTAAAGTTTATGTCAATGACTTTCAAGTCGGATTGGAGAGTGTCGATGGCAAAGTGAATCAAACCATTTCAGGGAAGACGTCTCAAAAGATTTGCGGAGGAATGAAGCCTGTGAATTGGCTGGAAATAAAACATAAATGGTTCCATCTGAGAGACATACCTTTCCCGCAGATCGCAAAAAGAGGAATGATTGATGTCCTTCTTGGAGCAGACAATCACGAATTGACGACCACGATAAAAGAAGTTCCAGGCAAAGTCAACGAACCGAGTGCAAGGCTCTGCCCACTGGGGTGGACAGCGATCGGACGGCTCGATAAAGAGGACGTAAGCGAGGAGAACCACACGGGACTTATCAGAACCTTCCGCATTCAGCAGTCTGAAGAATCTTCGACCTTTCAGGACGCTGATGTAAACGTCACACTGAGAAAATTCTGGGATCTAGAGCACATTGGAATCCTACCTTCTAAGCTGCAGCTCACTCCAGATGAGCAAACAGCGTGGGAAAAGGTCAGCGAATCGAGAATCTTTGATGGGAAACGGTATCAAGTCGCAGTTCCATGGAAAAAAGAAAGACCACTTCTAGTCAGCAATAGACCCCTGGCTGAACGACGGCTGCGGCAAGTCGAACGCAAACTGGCTAAAGACGAAAAGACAGCAACTGCTTATCAACAAGTTATTGACGAGTACCTACAGAAGAACTATATTCGACGCATCCCACCCACTGAAGAAAAAAGTGAATCTGAATGGCTATTACCTCATTTCCCAGTGATTCGACCAGACAGGGCAACGACAAAGGTCAGGATCGTGTTTGACGCCTCAGCAATGTACCAAGGAAGAAGTCTTAACACAGAGACTTTACCAGGTCCCAAGTTACAAAGTAACATCTTTGACATACTAGTGAGGTTCAGGAAGGAGTTAATAGCTCTTGCTGGTGACGTTAGTCAGATGTACCATCAGTTGGTGCTACAGCCCGTGGATCGGCCTTACCACAGATTCCTATGGCGAAATCTCGATCCAAGTAGACAGCCAGATACATACGAGTTTCAGCGATTTGTATTTGGTGGGTGCTACTGTCCGTTTTGCGCTCAGTACGTTTGGCAGCAACACGCACGTGACCACAAAGAACAGTTCCCTTTGGCAGCGGAGGCAGTGCAAGATAACTGTTATATGGATGATCTGATGCCGTCGGTTAAGAGTATAGAAGAGGCTAAGACGATGAGGAAGCAAATTAAAGAGCTAGGAGACCTGGCTGGATTTCATGTTCAAAAGTGGATTTCACATCGATCTGAGGTGATCGAAGATATTCCGGAACAAGACAGAGCCGCTGAAATCGATTTGAGCAAGACGGAGTTCCCAGTAACAAAGACGCTAGGCGTTTTGTGGATCGCGCAAGAAGACAGGTTTTCGTTCCGGTATTCAGCTCCATCAGACGACTTCGTATTCACGAAAAGAAACGTACTAAAGAAGACCGCCACCATCTTTGATCCACTTGGATTTCTCTCACCCTTCACTGTAAGAGGGAAGATGTTGATGCAAGAAGCATGGCTTGAAGATGTAACATGGGATGACATTCTGCCACTTCAGCTGACAAAGAAATGGAAGACATGGTTTGGAGAGTTACCCGACCTCGAAAAAATCAAGATTCCGCGATGCCTTAAAGATTCGCACAGCAATGAGAAACATTTAACGGTTCACACGTTCACTGACGCTTCAGAGAAAGCTTATGCAGCAGCTGTTTATGCCCGATACGAATTTGAAGACGGATCCATTGGCACACGTTTGGTCGCAGCAAAAACAAGATTGGCACCACTCAAGGCACTGAGTATTCCCCGTTTGGAACTTATGGGAGCAGTCATTGGTTTACGATTAACCAAACAAGTGTGCGAGGCTCTTGGAGTTCAACGAAACGAGGCAACCTACTGGGTTGATAGCTGTAACGTCGGTTGTTGGATTCATAGTCAAAGTCGAAACTTCAAGCCTTTCGTTGCACATCGAGTAGGAGAGATACACGAAGATTCCAACCCGATCAATGGCATTGGAAAGTTAAATCCAGCTGACTATGGTACGCGAGGACTGACAGTTGAGGAGTTAAGTGATAACGCATGCTGGTGGCATGGGCCAGTGTTTCTTAGTCAAGAAAATGACAACTGGCCTGAGCAGAGGTTTACAAGATCTGCAGAGACACTTGAGGAGCTGAAAGCTGAAGTCCGAGAACGAACGAGTTGTTCCCAACAAGACGTGCTAAGCAGTTTTGCGACCAACAGTCAAGAAGAAAGTCAGTGGCGGCTGGACCCTACCTGTTTTTCCAAATGGTACAGAACAAAACCAGCAAACAAGCTCGAATTTGGAATTTCCATGGTACGAGTACGAAGTTGGGTTCACCGATTCACAGACAATTGTCGAAAACCTGTTAAACAGCGCGCTACTGGAGAACTAACATGTGACGAATTGAAGAGAACGGAGAGTCGGATCATTAATGAAGCACAAAATGACGCATTTCCTGAAGAGATCAAGGCATTAGCCAGTGGGAAAAAAGTTCCAAAGAAGAGTTCTATTCTCTCATTTACACCAATGGTTATTGACGGTATCCTACGCTCAGATACAAGACTCCGATATTCTAATGACCTAACAGATGAAATGAAGTATCCGATCATTCTACCAAAGAAACACCCTGTTACGGAACTGCTTGTAAAATATCATCATGAAACAGAAGGACATGAAATGGGCTTGAATTACACACTCAATCATCTTCGTGAGAAGTACGTAGTGGCACATGGAAGAGAAACAGTAAAGAAAGTGATCAGGGAATGTCCTGAGTGTCGGAGGAGATTCAGAGGAGTACCAGCTACGCAACAGATGGCTCCCCTACCTACAATACGATTAGAAGCTACCATAAAGCCATTTACCAACTGCGCAGTCGATTTTTCTGGACCATATTTAACAGTACAAGGTCGTGGGAAGGTTCGAGCTAAACGATACCTGTGTTTGTTTCTGTGCCTCCAAACACATTGTTGCCATGTAGAGATGGTATCGTCGTTGGATACAGATGGCTTCCTTAACGCCTTCACTCGCATGGTAGCAAGAAGAGGTTGGCCTCGGTATATGCTGAGTGACAATGGCACCAACTTCATTGGTGGATGCAACGAAATCAATCAGTTAGTGGAGCAACTTGACCAAGAAAGGGTCGAAAGGATGACGTCTAACAAAGGCATTAACTGGCACTGGAACCCACCGGAAGCTCCACATTTTGGAGGAGTTTTTGAACGAATGATCAGATCAGTCAAACGGGCTGTAAACGCGGTCCTAGGAAACGCAGACTTAAACGACGAAGAGTTGCAGACGATCTTTACTGGCGTGGAGAGCTTGATGAATTCCAGACCACTGACGCCGTTAAGCAGTGATCCCAACGACGAGCCTGCGTTGACCCCTAATCATTTTCTCATAGGACACATGGGTCGGGAATTGGCCCCTGAAAATGTAGACACAACAGCATTCAATCCACGTAGACGATGGAGACGTATCCAGGAATTAGTTCGTCATGTTTGGAATCGCTGGATGAAGGAATATCTAACCAGCATCAGTACGAGAAAAAAGTGGCAGGAAAAGGAAAGAAATGTAAACAAAGGAGAAGTAGTCTTGGTGATAGACCCAAACACGCCAAGAAGACAATGGAAGCTGGGACGGATTGCGGAGACTTACCCAGGAACGGATGGCTTTGTCCGAGTCGTGGACGTTAAGACCACTGATGGAACATACAGAAGACCGATTTCGCGGATTTCTCCGTTGGAATTTCCAAGTTTAAAGTGACTTTGACATTAAAGTTTCCCACGGAAAATCCGGGAGGGGGAAATGTTGCGACCTTTTCTGCATTTACGGAAATGATAAAAAACTTTGAAAGAACTCAGTTGGCACTTACGCCCTGGCGCGTGCGCAGTTACAGACTTTGTTTCATTTCTATTGTTTCAATTTCAGGCGCGCGCGCTCATTGGTTAATTCAAATGATTTAAATTTTAATGGCGCAATTATGTTTTCTCGCGCGTACAAAAATAAAGTGGATTTGGGATTTTTGCGGAGTCGAACTGGCGTTGTATTTTTTCTTCGGCATTTAAAAGGGGTTTTCTAATCGATTTTACGGACTTTGAGGGCTGTCGGGAAAACCGTCAGAACAAGTGGATTATTGCTGCAAATTTTAACTGAAGTTCTTGTTTGTCCAGGTTGTTCTGTCAGTAGACTGGCCCTTGAGCATAGTTACAGATTGGTGATGTTGTTGAATACATTCATTATTTTTTTCAATTTTTGTTTTCCGTAAATAAAAGTGCGTTTTGCTATTATCTAAATGTCAACAGCCTGGAAAATTTTCTTAGCGCTGCAACAAATTTTTTAACACAATCCCAGCACTGTTTCTTGTTGTTCTAAAGCACTCAGCAATGAAAAGTTGAATTCCATTTGTATTTCTGTTCCAGTTTCGAAATTTCTACTCGTTAATTCCTATAGTTTATCGTCCTTTATCTGACAAGACTAGAAAGTCTAACTGTCTGCAGATGTCATTACAAAGGCAGCACTTTCTCCTCACTTGCTTAAGGTGATTCCCCAGTTTTGCACTGCGCATCTCTACTGCGCATAACATCAGCTCTTAATTTGCAACATTTCCAATATGGCGGCTATGCGGTCCAGAGACAAGAAAGGTTGTTTTCGAAGACTGAAAGCGATTAAACGGAGAGAAATGTCTGCTGTTAACTGTAAAAGACCCAGAAAAGTTGTTGAGGAGGTTGAAATGGGCACTGAAGCTCACTGTGAGTTACAAAGTTGCCTCGAGTTACGAGGGAGACGTATCGTGGAACTCGATGTTTTAGCTAAAGAGTTGGAGTGTAAGAGTTGTGGAGTTTCCTTTACATCACCTGCAGCAACAGTAACTGTGGAGAGATAAATGTCTGCCACACAAACAAGGTCCATTGTTCAAGTGACAAACGAAGAGGAAGACCGATTTTCGACGTAAACACGAAATTGGCAGCGGGTAGGTTCAATTTTAGGCTTGTAACTCGAAGTAGTTCTTGATAAAATGAAAGTTTCTGGTCAAAAGTTTATTGCTATTCTCATTTTCAATCAAAACCTCGTTCATTTAGGTATGTTACACGCCGGAATAGGGCCAAGTCATGTAAACGCAATCAACTTACCTCCCGTCAGTCAAAGTACTTTCAAAGCCAGAGAACGAGAAGTTGGTCCTGATCCCTTGGTTGTTTTGTGCCAAAATAGATATGCAGATACCGCTAGTAATTATGATTTCTTTTCAACATCACATGCCATATTAGGCACTGCAGAAAATACAGCTATCACCAGGAAGTAATAGTAAAACCTATGCAGACAGAGTAGACAGGAAGATGTATTTTCACGTATCTATCTTTCTGATTATGTATGTATTTATTTATTTATCTATTTATTAGCATTACGTTATTTAGCTGGTTATTTCATCTTATAATTATTGTTGTTGAATTTGTAAAACTAACATACATTGTGTTCATGTAGTCTTTCAATGGAGATACAGTACCCAGCACTATGTAAAGTTGTAACAATCAACTGGCATTTTTTATACACAGTTAAATATCATAACTAAGTGAAGCACGATCACCCGGGTGAATGTAGTCCTGAGAAGGACTGTTTGTGGTGACATTGTCACCGCAAACAGTCCTTCTCAGTTAAATAATTATTAATTGTCTACAGGTGTTGGGTCCATGGTTGGCCTTCGATCTGGAAAAGTTTTAGCATACAGTACAAGAAACAAGCGCTGTGCCGTTTGTCAGTCTGCTAAACAAAGTGGGCGAGAAGTCAGAACACATGACTGTCGCTGCAATTGGTCTGGGTCATCAAAAGCGATGGAGCCAGATGTTGCTGTAGAATTGGCCAACAATGCAGGAAAGCATGGAGCTCAGCTATCAATTCTAGTTGGGGATGATGACTCTTAAACCATAAAGAAAGTCAGAGAGAGTGTTCAGCATGATGTAGACAAGTGGTCGGATATTGTCCATGCCAAAAGGTCAATGGCAACCAGCCTTTATTCACTCCAGGCAAAACACAAAGGGGTCCTGAGCAACAAAGTAATTGATTACCTGCTCAAGTGTTTTGGCTATGCACTTAAGCAAAACAAGGACAATGTTGAGGGGCTGAAAACCAGTCTGAAATCAATTGTTCCACATGCTTTTGGCCATCATGAAAACTGCAATAGTTCCTGGTGTGGCTATCTAAGTAATCCATCAATGTACACCCACAACTCGCTTCCACATGGGAAAGATCTTCAGGGGCAAGAGCTGGAAAGTGATCTTAAAGAAGTTGTGGAAATTTTTGTTCAGAGTGCTACTAAGCTTGCCCCTCTGGGAAGCAGCCAGGCAAACAAGGCTCTAAACAACACAATTGGCAGTAAGGCTCCTAAGATCTGGCACTATGGTTCCAGCGAAAGCAATGACTACAGAGTGGCCTGTGCTGTGAGCCAAAAAAATCTTGGTCACTCATATGTGGCAGAGGTGAGAGCTTATGTATATATTGTACATTTTCCAGCTCCCTTGACTTCTCCCAGATCTATACCTGAAAAGTATGTGAATATTATTACAATTAGGACCTGAGAGGGGATGCGAGTAAAGGATTTTTTTACCAAGTTTTAATTTACCTCTGAGAGCTACGATTGCCTTCCCTTGCTTCTGATACCTGATCCCTTGGTTGTTTTGTGCCAAAATAGATATGCAGATACCGCTGGTAATTATGATTTCTTTACAACATCACATGCCATATTAGGCACTGCAGAAAATACAGCTATCACCAGGAAGTAATAGTAAAACCTATGCAGACAGAGTAGACAGGAAGATGTCTAGACTTAGCCGCCTATCAAAGTGCAGAGAGTTTAAGGAGCAGAGAGTTTAAGAAGCAGAGAGTTTAAGAAGCAGAGAAGAGACAGAAAGGAACGGAGAAGCTCAAAAACAAAGCAGCTAGAAAACAGAGAGGGCAAACAGTATGAGAGTGATTTGGGATTTAGGAAAGAATCCCTAGATGCCCAGGGTGAAATCCCCGCTCCCATGACACTGGCAGAAAGAAGAAAAATTGCTTCAGGCAGCGATTTGAACAGAGTAGTTATTGACCTCGAGACTTCCTCAAGAGGTATCTAATTTGCTATCAGATACAAGTCTGCTGGTTTATATACTGTATTTTTTTTAACAACTTTATTTAATTTACATGACCATCAGGGTTAAGAGCAATTTGCATTTTTTTTACAAACTACTTATCAGTTAATAAAAATTCTCATCATTAGTTGGTGTGTGTAAAAAACAAATGAAATAAAGTTGCAATAATAATAATAAAACTATTTTTGTTGTTGCTGTTCCTAGGAAATGATGCAGAGATATGCCAGATTGCCGCGACAGATGGTAAGGAGGACTTCAATGTCTATGTCATGCCTAAACATGGCATATCTGCAGGGGCCTCTGCAGTAAACAAACTCTTTGTCAAGAATAAATGCCTTGTATACAATGGGCAACCAGTTTCAACTGACAGTCTGGCAGAAGGTGTATCAAAGCTTCTTGATTGGTTGAAGCCGAGGAAGCCATGTATACTGCTTGCTCACAATGGCAAAAGTTTTGATGGTAAGCATCTAATGAAAGCCTGGATAGCATGTGGCAACCTTGAGGAGTATCGCAAAGTGGTAATGGGGTTTTGTGATACACTCCATGTTTTTAGAGAGCTGTATCCTGACCGTCAGTCATACAGTCAGGAGTCCCTTGCTTCTGACCTTCTGGACACTACCTATACTGCTCATAATGCCTTGGCTGATGTGCACATGCCTCAAAAACTGGCTTCAGAATTTGTCAGCAATGATTGCATCCTGAAACACAGTTTCACCCTTTCGTGGTTGCAAGAATATTATGACTTCTTGGACAAGAAGAGAGAATGCCTTAGTTCACTGCAACCTCTCATTCAGGCTAAAGTGATCACGAAAAGAATGGCTGAGAAAGTGGCATCCTCAGGACTCACAGTTGCACACTTGCAACTTGCCTTTCAGAGAGGTGCAGCTGATGGTCTTTCAAATGTGCTAATGGAGAGATTTCAAGGCAAGCCAAGAGTCACTAGGAACAAACAAGTTCTAGCAAATATTTGTAACTTCTTTCAAAATTAGGCCGAGTTTCCCGAGTTGAGATGTTGCACTAATTTTTCCATACTGGCCAATACAATAATAATATTTTAGTGACGTTAACCTCAGGCTTGTGAAGAAACTGTCCCTTAATAGGGTAAATTGTATGTAACTAAAAAATTATGCTACAGATGTCAGAATTACACTTAGTGCTTAAATAATTTTATTGTTTTTCAGAGCCCTGACATCTACCATCTTGTAACACTGAGAGTCTTTGCTGGTCATGAGTGTAAATTGACCTTAGGAATAATTATATTTATTGTATAAAGCCGAACAGCATTAAATTATATATTAGCCTCTGAAAGGGAATTCCTAATTATATATTAATCAAAGCCTTAGAGAGTATTCAGGCCTCATTGATCAGGTGATTTACAACATAAGTTAATTTGCGTTATGTTTAAGCCTTCAGGGGTATAGCCACCAGTACGCAAACACTCTTTGTGGTTGTCGCACAACCTTCCTAAGTGAGGGAGGAAGATTGCATAACAAGCATAAAGAGCATCTGTGTAGGAGGTAATGGGGGTTATAATGGTCAGCAAATTCCTAATTATTTATTGTATAATTAGAAAACAGTGACTAATGGCCCCAGAATACTTTTAAGTATATTCATCATTATTTGGACAGTCTTTTGAGTGTTTGCCTTAGGAATAATAACGATCAGAATTTAATTCTACACGCAGCCTTAAGTATTCTTGGCCCCCTACAAATAAGTATACAGTTCTAAATAAATTAATACAAAGGAATGGCTATACTTGTATATATTGTTTACTAAGGTCTTCGACCAGTGGACTGGGCATCAGGAAATTCGAATATATTTGCTTTAATGTTTGTACAAAGCCAATATTGGCCTCAGGAATACATTTATTATCCCATTGGCACCCGTGCCGGCCAAAACCGGCCGTAAAAAACTCCCATGCTTCAAAACATTGCAACTTTCTCAATCGCACAAATATTGCCTTAACTGTTAGTTGTGAGCACGAAATGGAATGCCCTTTAAATTTGGATATCCAATAAATGCAAGAAACGTAGCGATTTTTACCAAATATGGCCTTTTGAGTTTGGACAAGAATGAAACTGGCCGTTTTTAATGTCAAAGAGAAACAACAAAAATGCCCCTTTTTGCCTTCATTTTTTTTTTAGGAAATCATCGTCAAAAATCCAAAACTCAACCATCAACGAAATTCAGTCCTTTTTCTAGCTTAGAAATGACTTTTTTTGTTCATATTCTTCTCCCGAGCGTAGATACCGCCTTTTGTTCCAGTGCATTCGGGCCTTCCCGACATTTTCAACATCTTGAGCGCATTGCATGCTGGGAACTAACGAGAATTTTTGACAGTGCCCGTTCCTTCCCCCAATTCTTTCACATATAAACTAAGTCTACAGCCACTCCGACCTACCGCCATAATTTCCTGCTCCTCGTCATCTTCAGTACGCAGAAATTCCAAAATATGTGGCGGTAGGTCGAGAAATTCATCAATAGTCGAGTCCCAAAGGTACTAAGTGTTCGACCAGCCAAATTCCCAGTTCGTCGAGTAACAAGCCAAATTCAACAACAAAGTACATCACCTTGCTCGATTCTTTGAGAAAGTGGACTCTTAGCTACCGTCATGCTTAATGATGCTCATCAGGCAGCCGCTAAAGATGAAAAATGGCCGTAAATTTAGCAGAAATCGCAAGCAAACCGAACTTGGGCCATTGTTGTCGCTTCACGGATAAAAAATAGCTACGTCAAAATGACGTTTTCAGAAACCTTGAGCCTCCAGTGGTTTAGGACAGCACCACTTTTCGCTGGTAGTTCAAATAAAGAGTCACGAATTGCTATTCATCGTTTATAGGTGGAAAATCACTCCGAAAATGTAAAAACCTGCGGTAGTCAATGGGTTATACAAGTCTTCAGTGTAAATAAGCCACAGTAGGTTCATAATGTTAATATATTTGCTTGGTGTCTTATATATTTCAGACACGATATTTACCAGAAGTGGGTCCGAAGTTTTAGCATTGCTTTATTTCTTGAAGAATGCACAATTTCTTACATGGAATGTTATACTAGATGATTTTAAAATGTTTTTGTGTGGTATAATGACCAGTGGTATACAAACATTTCTAGTATCAAAAGTTATGCAATTCTTGAAGGGGGCCTGGGTACCAAAATATCTTATCTCTCGCTTAATTCAAAAACGAGCATGGAAACCCCACATTTTTTTGGTGTTAATTAATAAAATTTACATTGAACTCTGCAGAGAAAAAATGAGCAAATTCTCAGTGTTACAAATATGAAAAAATAATACAGAAAGTAACAAGAGGTGCATTGTTTTTTGTGATAAGGTAACCATAGCAACCACTTTGACACACAAAAAAGCCACCTTAAGAAACGTTTTTTCCGGGGATACACAGAGGGAAATATTCTCAGTATCACAGACAACTCTTCACTTTGCCTTTTTTTACTTTCCTTGCATCCCTCAAGTGTATTGTGGCTTTGCAAATGAGAAAATTACAATTTTAATAATTAGGTTACATTGACCGAAACCAGCCCTAGAGGGGGGTATTTGCACCCACAATATCTCAGAAGTTAGCATGGGCACCCCCTTTTTTATCTCATTTTTGCATGTTACATACATTGAATAACAAGCGGGAAAAGTTTGGTAAAAATCTTGGTGTAGGTTCTATTTCAGTGGAATGACCTTAATAACCCTCAGTGCTGGTCTGACTGGGGTTTCTACCCACAACCAGTCCCCCACAGTAGTCTAGCTGGTTCTCTACTAACTGACCTAACCAGTCGGCGGTTAGCCGCATGTTGGCTCAAGACTGAGATAATTACAGTCTACTTGGAACCACTAAGTATAGTTATAATCAAGAATAATTGGCAACCAGTTGCCTTAATTGAGTACTGGGAAATTAGTTCTTGTACATAATTTTGTTAAACTGAGATATTTAGCTATCTTACAAGTCGAATGGTGCAAATACTGACTGCTAGGAATGTTTTATTTCCTCTTTTTTTAGCTGGCAGTGCAAGTGAAATAACCGACGGTAAGCAGAAGACTATAGCCTATGCATGTTTTGATATAATAATCAGCAATTGTCAACAGTAAGTTGTGAACATCATTTCATATCTGATATTTTCACTTACTAATGCTTAGTTGTGTTGATTTCTGTTCCCAAATTAACCTTATCTATCTATCTATCTATATATAACCTGGTACATATATACATATAGTTATATTCTTCCAGATGTACTACAATATTAGTAGTAGTTTGGCTTTACCTTAGCTTATTTCAATTACACAGCTGCAGTTATTATTTAGTACAGTCAATGTCAATGTATCTGGTATTACGTTTCCATCCCCCTTTCAAAAAAGAAATACACATGATTCCAGGGTACATAGGAGTACAAAGAATGGCAGGTGTCGCAGTCTTCTTGGAAGCAGAAGTTATGACCAAGAATAAATGGGAACTGGTTGCCTTGAGTAATTGAGTTCTCATACATAATTATGTTAATCTGGGATATTTAGCTATTTTACAACCCAAATGGTGCAAATACTGACAGCTAGGAATTTTTTATTTCCTCTTCTTTAGCAGGCAGTACAAATGACATGACCAGCCCTGGTAAGCAGAATGACTTTATCGTTGACTATATCGTGATGGGAATGTTAAAACTAGTTACAGGTCACCTTTATTATTGCCTTGTAGTCAATTACTTTGTTGCTTGTTCTACCCACCATCAGAGTTAAAATGTTTACTGTAGAATACACTTTTTTTTAATTATTTGGAAACAGGTGATCAACAATCAACAAATAAAACCAGAGCTGCCAGTGAACAACCACGTGGAGGATACCCTCCAGTTATACCACCTGGAGGAAACCCTCCAGTGGCACCTGCAATTGTGCCACCTGCAGGGCTGCCTGTGATCGGCAGACGTTGAGACCGGACAAAAGTAAGTCATACTTGAAACAATTATGAAAGTACCCATAACCCCAAAATAATTTTTTGCTAACATTGTTGGACCCGTTTGAAACTCATTGTGCCCTTTTCAGTCAAATCTTGACTTTTAATAGGCCATGAAAGTTACCAAATCTAGCCATCATACATGTATGTCCCACAACTGGTCTAGTAAGTGGCCTGCATCTCGTCTGGTTTGACATTACAAAGTGATTTGCATTGTGGTAAGTGCTTGTAAATATGCAGGCAAAGCAGTTTGTGGCTTCAAAGCAGGAGTAGACCAGACTCCTTACTAGCCTTGTCGTGGGTCAGATGATTAGTTTATTGTATGTTTTGAAGCCCAGAAAAGGTTTAAAAGTGGAAATAAAGCCTAAATAGTTTTTGAAAAAGTGCAATGTTTTACATCAGTGAAAAGTATATTTGGGGTTTAGAGGAACTTAAACTATGTCAATATTGCAAATTGATAAAATAGTAATAATCGTAAAGACTTCTCTAGTGAAAAGCTAGAAGTATAATGGCCTGGTTTTTAAATTAAAGCAGAGACTATTTCTGGTGTACTTAAGCTGAAAAGGAGTTCTCCCATAAAACCCTTTTAACTTATAATGAAATTGCCTGGCAGGCAAATGTTTTTACACCATTCTGTGTCTAAGAAAAATGTTAAAAAATAATTGTGATTTTATTCCCCCCTAAAAATTCCCATGTGTTACTGTTATTGTTTTTGGATACATTTAATTTGTTGAGTGACCAAAAGTGCTCAGCCATACCGGTAATTATTGCATTTTCTGGAGAAAGAAAGGCTGAAAAATTATCATAATAGTGTCCCTTCCATTTAATGAACATTGCAATCATGATTAAAACGTACAATAAATAATGACAACTGTGTTCAAGTATATATACCCTGTAAGAACCACAGTGAAATATTCAAATGGAGTCATTACTAATGATCTTTTGATTTTAGATGTTTTATTATACTAGTATTTATACAATGTCTGTAGACCTTTTTAGTTAACGCGACTTTATGACTGGGTTATTTACCTCATAAGACAGTAGAAGATACTCTTGTTCAGAGAGCATACTGCATTCCAAGGTCCCCTCTTCTGGATTTTTGAAACTGTAATATTCCTTCTTAAAATCCTTGCTGTCAACTAACCACATTTTTTTTTTCCCTTAACATTATGACCCCCAATGATAATACGTAAAGTAACCAAACCAACTGCATTAGCTGCAATACATGTACATAGTTTGAATCTATCTTTAGTTACCTTAACAGGATTCCAACCTGTTAGCTTTAATTTGTCTGTCTCGTCTTCTTATTTGTCAGAATTTGAAACAAACAAAACAGCCCATCTGGTTTGAGAGATTGAAACCAGTAGCGTGTGAAAAAGATAATAAATTTTGCCTTAATTAATGTCCTTTTCTTTCTTTTGTTCTAGTTAAATGCTGCAATTGCTCTGGGTGGGGGCACATAAGGCGAGACTGCCCCTCGGCAAACAGCTTCTCACGCCATGGTTGCCAGGGTGGCCGCCCCAGTCGACGTGGCTGTGGTGGCCACCGTGGCGGCCACTCCTCCTCTGGGAGGAAAATTACCAACATTTCATTGAATTTTTTTTAACTACTTTTTTTTCATATTAATAATGCTAATTAAAAAGAAATACACATATTTATTAATAATGGTAATAGGACCAAGTGGAGTCCAATTCGGTCTGTAATCATATGAGTGATTTACAAAATCGGACAACAGTGAAGCGGGAGTCCAATTTGTTAATCACGATTATGATTACAGACAGAATTGGATGACACAAAGTTCTGTTACCAATTAATCAGAACTATGACAAAATTTGACAAACGAACTAGCCATCGGTTACACGTAGTTATGAATTCTGAAAAACATAATAGTTTATTCAACAAAATGCACGACAACAGCGTGTGCAAAATGACGCGCACTGTCCAATTACAAAGGCATAATGCATAAACTGCCCTATTACACTGTCCAATTACAAGCATGATGCGTACACTGTCCCATTAGTGCTCAAATAGGGGAGCAGGGTTGGCGCAGTGGTGAGAGCGCTCGCCTTCCACCAATGTGGCCCGGGTTCGATTTCTGGACTCAGCGTCGTAAGAGGGCTGACTTTGTTGGTTCTCTACTCTGCTCCGAGAGGTTTTTCTCCGGGTACTCTGGTTTTCCCCTCTCCACAAAAACCAACATTTGATTTGATTTGATTTGATTTATTTAGAGTTGATTTGATTTGATATATGTGAGGCGCATTTGAAAATTGTATAATAATTATACAATTTTGAAAGTAATCTTAGTTTCAATTGGTAAAGTAGGTTGGTATGTAGGCATTGTAAGTAAAGTTAGTATTCTTAAGTTAATCAAAACTATAACAAAATTCTCGAACGCGATTGGTTATCAGCAGCCCGATTTATAAATAATAATAATAATAATAATAATAATAATAATAATATTTATTTATATGGCGCAAATTCAATAATTGAATTTGCGCCATATAAATAAATATTATTATTATTATTATTTATTATAAATTGGGCTGCTGATAACCAATCGCGTTAGAGAATTTTGTTATAGTTTTGATTAACTTAAGAATACTAACTTTACTTACAATGCCTACATACCAACCTACTTTACCAATTGAAACTAAGATTACTTTCAATTTACAGTTACTCTTAATTACTTACAATGTTATATTAAATGTTGCTTCTAAGAACATAAAAAGAAAAAAATTACAGTGGGTTACAGTTGTACTTAAATTGTTTGTTAATACAGCACAAGTCTACTTGTAATGTGAAAATTCAATTAACTGGGGATTACTACCCACTTTTTTAAAAAGTTTGTGTTAGTGAACTTTCTTTCAGTTTCATATCTTTAATAAGTATTTTAGTTTGAAATCCTTGCAATTGGGTTCAAATTTGGGTTCTTCTGCAGTACCATAGAAGCAGTTTGCCAATTATTAAGTAATTCAGTACGTTAAGCAGTGATTTTGTTACCCGTGTCCTGTGTCCCTGATGCAAAAAAGTCCCCAACGAAGAAAAATAATTCATGGCACACATCCTGCAGGATGCAAAGATTGATTGAAAGGTGTTTTGGAACAACATTCTGTTTGAGTGATTTTAAAACTGTAATAAAACCACCTCACATCAAGAGAGCAATATCATTTGCCTATAAGAGAGGCACAGAAGTAATTTCGAACGACTAAACAGAAGCATTTTCATGCAAATACTCCAATATTAAAGATTTCGTTTATTGGAAATGCTGCCATTTTGATTACATGATGGAGTGGTTACTCATTATGTTTCGGACCTGATATACAGGGCATAAAGTTAACCTTTCTCTCACATGTGAACACTAAAAAATGCAACATAAAAAGGTTTGCAAGACTGTATATTTATTTCAGTATTCTGTAATACAGAGTTTTGCTATTTAAAAAAGTGATTTTAGATCAAACGTCTGGTCACATGAATGCTCAGAAGCGTCTTTAATATACGAGTGACTGGGACTATGATTTTCATGAGGTGAGTCCCTGAACTGACCACAGCAATTTGTAACAAAATCACTGTTAAGTAAAGGGCATAGGTTGGATATTATTGCAAATAAAACATCTTGAAGACTAAGATGAACTTGTTCATTTGGGAGTTGGAAATTCATTCCAAAACTGCCTAAAATAGGAATATTGGAAGCTTAAGCAATGAGATTGGTACAAAACAATAGGCTTGACAAGCAAAAATAATTGCTGTGTGTGCTTTTTATGTTTTGATACATTTCATTGCTATCCTCAGCAAAACAACAACGTGAAATGACCACATCATGTTTTTGCAAAAACATAAGCAGATGATGGCAAATTTTTCTTTCCATTTCCTTACTTTGACATCATTCATAGCAATTTAGTCCATTGATACTTGGAATAATTGTGAAAGAGTTACAAAAACAAGATTGTTGCTTAAGCTCCCTATATACAAGAGGTGATATGAGGTTTCCAATTCTGTCCAACAAAATGAGAACAGATCGTCTGTTTTGAAGCCTATTTTATGTAATTTAGAATTGGTGTATAAATAGTTAATCACTTTGAACTGAAATTCGTTTTACACGTTATTCAAGTACAACAGTGTGATAGACTGAATATTTCTCTAGGCTGATCAAATCAAGAGATTAAAGTCACTCTGCAGTTTAAGAATGATATTGGGAAACTGCCTTTTGTGTACAAGTAAGGAATAATAGCCCTTAGATTTCTTTTTCCGGACATCAAAGATGTTGCTATCAATTTAAAATAGTGGAGAGGCTGTAGATGAACAGGGAATAGTATTTGTTTAAAGGGAATGTATAGAATGCTGAAGGCCAGCCAATTGCAAAAAATTAACTTTGGTTAAGTTGTGCAGCCAGTGGTTAAATTGAAAAGTAAATCTTGAATAAAAATCATTCCTGCCTCAAAATTTGTAGAAG
Source organism: Pachyseris speciosa (assembly GCA_016490735.1). NCBI lineage: Eukaryota > Metazoa > Cnidaria > Anthozoa > Scleractinia > Pachyseridae > Pachyseris > Pachyseris speciosa. Next base: position 280,139 of record JAEMWC010000973.1, on the reverse strand, counting down.
ACTCATCTTTTGTCAGTGCGAATCTCCTTATCATTTCATGGTTCATGCTAGTCCTTCAAGTCCTTTCAAGGGCATGTGAAAAGCCCTTGAAAAGAAGAATTTGAGCAGAAAGTGCATGAAAATAATGAAAAAAAAATGAGGTGGGGGAGGTGGTTGAAAACACAAAACTTTTTTGTGGTGCATATCAACGTTTTGTCATAAAAAACAACATTTTTGCTGAAACACAACAAAGTTTCTTCATACAAAATAATATTTCCTGAAACACAACAAAGATTCGCGATACACAACAATATTTACCTCTTAACTGAGTTCAAGGTCCATACTGTAAGTTACAGACCGAGTTTTTTCTTGTTAAATCAGGCTACGTATTCTTACTGGCCTTAGAGCGGTTTTCAATTGAGTGTCGAAAATAATTATGGTTTTGCTTTGATTTTGCGTTGCTTCACACTGTAATTGGCCAGGAAAATTTGCGCCACTTTCTCAACCAACGAGAAGCAAAACCAAAACCAATTGTGATTTGCATGCACGTATTTCCCGTGATTTACGCCGGCTACATATAATTGCTTTGTATTCTGATTGGTTCATTGTGCTATTTGCACTTGTTGTGATTGGTCAGAGTAATTGCTTGGTTTTACGACACTCAATTGAAAAGTGCTCTATTTGAACAACAAATTTTAGGTAATCACATGATTTTGAGTGCAATTTAGAATAAATAAGCACAAGAAAACTTTTTCAAAGACTCGCAAAATTACACTAGCCCGCATTAATTATTAATAATATACATGAAAAAATTGCAAGATACAGTAAGTAATTTGTTCAAGCAACACAAGTGAATAAGGTGCAAATTAAAATAATGTTTTGTCAATCGTTTTAAAGCTTTTTAATCCGCAAAAACCTGCTGAGAAGTTTTTTTTTTTTTCAAAGTAATCCTTACCTTCAATATTTCTGGTGCGGGGTGCAAGTCGCATGTTGCAGGATGCACGATGCAAAATAAAGGAAAAAGGATGTATCACAGGAGTCCCTCTTCCCCGTGAAATAAAAGAAATAGAAGACGTCAGTACGCAGGCTACTGGCCTACTGAAAGAATGTGATCAGTCTTTCGAAACCTTTGTAATTGGTAGAGAAAATGAAAGACCTTGATAGCCCAATGTGAACTTGAAATAATGCACCAGAGCACCACCATCATCCTAAAAACTGGAAACATTAGAAGGATATTACTTTTCGGGATGCAAGTCAAAGCATCATAATGTTCTGGAATCTTTGATGATCAACACGTTACCTGCATGTGTTTCAAGAACTTTTACAAACAATGACAAAAATCAGTTTATCTGTTGGAAAGCTGCAGGAACTTTAAGCTTAAACTTATCAAGCTTTCTGTAAATCTAACAGGTGTAAAAGAGGCCACCTTCGCACAGGTCATCATAATCATGTAGGTTTTGACTGTTTTCCCAATGAAATTCCGTACTTTTCAACCTTTACGAGGATTTGACTCTGCTGGAATCACAACGAATCTTCCAACGTAGATTGACAGTCTCAAAAACCGCTGATTGGCTAAGGACGCCTTCCAAGGACGTGTGCGCAGAGCGGTAACCGCTGACTTATTGCGGGGATTGGAAGCAGCGAAGAAGCGCTAAACGGCGCCATTTGAACGGTTTCTGAATCTCACAAATTCTGTTTTTTAAAGTATATATGCGGTTTCATTAACGGGGATTTATTAGCAAAGATTTGGTTCTCGAGGATGAGTTTTTTTCTGCAGTTAAGCCGTGCTTTTAATGGCTGGCAATTAATGTTGCCGATCACGGCGATCTGTTCTGGCGTGATTCTTCAATCCTCCCGACGATGAACAAATCTTTCCGCAACCTGCAAAGCTGGTTCCTGACATGGAAATTGCGGTACATCCCTGGCCCTGGGCTCCTCTGTCTGTGGTTGCACTGGTTTCTGCTTGGGATTCGTGTACACTGGAAGGATCTACTTGGATTTGTTTCCTCAAAAATTCGGAAGCGATCCGCAAGCTTAGCCTTGATGTCATCCACTTTCTTCCTGTATTCGGAGTTGTCTAACTTGTCATCGTCTTGATATTCCCCCTTTGGGCTCTCTTCTGGTTCGTGATCGTCTTCATCTCCATCGCTTTCCTCTCCCGAATCACTATCACTTGCATCGCCAGCGAGATATCTGGAAATCAGTGGAAATGAAAAATTTACAAAGCTCATGAGTCTGAGTACTTGTACAGGTATCAAAGTAAACGAAACAACGTGGCTTTACATGTAGTTTGAGAGGCTAAACTTCAGAATACCCGGCCACTTCTTTGCATCTTACCTATTCATTGTTGTAGAGAGTTGTTCAATTTTCCTCTGAAGGAGGGGATGGCAAATGGGACATACACGCTGTAAACACGTCTGTTCGTGAAATGAATGTCCACAGTTGAGCCTGACAGGTAACCGGTCGCCTCGCCCACAAGTTAACTCGCCTACAGGTTAACTCGCCTACACTGACGTTAACTCGCCTACAGGATTCTAGTTAACTCGCCTACACATGAAGTTAACTCGCCTACACATTTGAAATTGTGTACTTACATTTTACTTGAAACATACGAGTTGTGTTTGTTGTTTTTTTATCGACTGATACGAACACGTGGGAATTGGGAAGAGATCTGCACGCTCGCGCATGACTTTGATGGTTATTGACTTCATGTCTCAAGGCATGAGACAAACGAGAATAATGGCTCAAGGTGCGCGGCAAACTATGAGACCATTAAAGTATTCACGTATGGTTCAAGAGTAACTCTCTGCTCGTTAAAAAAAATCCCAACCTTCGCCTTTTCAAAAGACTTCGATGATCGGTATACAAATCTCGGTAGACATGTCACGGCATGTTTTTTTAAAACAGGTTAAAAAACGGAATCAATGTTGTTTGGTACTTCGGCTAGACTTTCTGTAAAAGCTGCTTTGACGTTTCTAGCGAATACAGTAATCCAGGGCAAATGCACACAGTTTCTAAGGGACTATTTTCGATGTAGCGGCTTTGATCGCAAAACTGAAATTAGCATGAGGTGCAAAGTCAACTCCATTGTTTCTTATTTTAAGAAACGTAATTTAAATATCACTAAAGGATACGAATAAAGGCGTGTCCAAAATAGTGTTAGCCCATTATTAGTGAACTGACCAATCCGAAACCTCCTTGATAACAGGTTTGATGTTTCGATCCAAACCTGCGTATAAAAAGAAACAGACCCATACCAAAAAACTCATACATTGTAGATCTCTGATCAACCTTCAAAACTCCTGAAATCTCGTATCAACGTCTTTGACACATTTAGTACTTTAGGAACAACTTGCAAATGACTCTTTCGATGAGACCGTCTGACCGCGCATTGAACTGGTAAAGAGTCGTGTTGTGCCGCTGATTAGCTAAATAATCGCTGTCATCGGCGGTTGTTTTCGTTATTCATAATAGTCTGTCGTTCTGTAAACTTTGCGGCATTCATTAATGCTTTATTTTCAAACATAAAAAGGTAACTTCAAATGTATAGGCGAGTTAACTTCATGTGTAGGCGAGTTAACTAGAAACCTGTAGGCGAGTTAACTTCAGTGTAGGCGAGTTAACCTGTAGGCGAGTTAACTTGTGGGCGAGGCGACCGGTTACCTGTCAGGCTCAACTGTGGACATTCATTTCACAAACACGTGTTTACAGCGTGTATGTCCCATTTGCCATCCCCTCCTTCAGAGGAAAATTGAACAACTCTCTACAACAATGAATAACCTGTAGGCGAGTTAACTTGTGGGCGAGGCGACCGGCATTCGCCTGACATAGTGGTGAAAGTGGTCTTGAACCGGGCACGTTGTCAAGTCACAAGCGATTAATGGATCTGGTTCGTTTCCTGGGAACGCATACCCCATTGGCAAGCATCGCTGGTCGAGCGTTGTGTCAAGAACAGGAAAATAGTATGGCTGAAAGGACAGGCATTTTTAAGGTAAACTTAAGCTATCAGTAGTTACCTGATCATAAGTTGTTTCTCGAAGTGGTCCTTGTTTGATTCTATTTCGAAATATATTATAATTTACACAGTACCAAAACAAGTTGCACATTATTGTAGGGACAAAATTCATGCAAAAGAGTGCTCAGAAACAAACCGTATTTTAAAAGCATGTCTGGTTATTAGTAATGGGGTCACAGATATCATTAATTTACACGTAAGAATGAGATGGTCCATTTTTCAAATGAAATTGCTGTTATAGTCATTACATGTAGGTCATCTGATATTTTCGTGATCCATTTGGAACCATTGATCATCAAATTTTAATTTCAAAACTAGAGCATTATGGTGTTCGAGGCACTGCACTTAGATGGTTTGAAAGCTATCTAAGCGATAGACAACAATATGTGGAATTTAATGGTATTTGTTCGGATTCTTGCCAAATAAAGTGTGGGGTGCCTCAGGGCTCTATACTAGGCCCCCTCCTCTTTCTGCTCTATATACATGTAAATGATCTGTGTAATGTGTCAAAGGTGGTGGACTTTACTCTTTTTGCTGATGACACTAACATATTTTTTTCTCACAAAGATTTTAATTTACTTTCTGAAACCCTAAATTCTGAAATGTGTAACTTAACACAGTGGTGTCGAGCTAATAAGCTGTCAATTAACTTTAAAAAATCGAATTTTATGGTTTTTAGACCACGCCAAAGGAGGCAAACACTTGATCTATCTATTCAAATTGACAACAATAAGATTGATTGTGTGAAAGAAACAGTATTTTTAGGTGTTATCCTTGATGAGCATTTGTCATGGAAGCCTCACATTCTTAGTGTCTCTAGAAAAATATCAAAATCTATAGGCATTATTCATAAGTCAAGTTTTTGCCTTCCCAAAACTTCCTTACACTGTTTGTACTATAGTCTAGTTTACCCTTACTTAATATATTGTGTTTCAGTTTGGGGATCGACATATCAGAGTAATTTAAATCGCCTCATTCTTCTGCAAAAGAAGATAATAAGAATAATATCTAAAGTTCCTTTCGATTCCCACACTGATGTTCTTTTCAAAGAAAAGGAGATTTTGAAATTCTCTGACATTTATTTATACCAGGTAGGTAAATTCATGTATCTACTCAAAAGAGGTTTACTTCCTAATTATTTTCGTGATATGTTTACTCTCGCAAGCCAGTTACATTCGCATTATACTAGAAATTGCAACCTTTTTTACATACCTCCCTGCCGAACTAATATTCGAAACTTCTCAATTCGGTTTCAAGGACCTAAGTTTTTCAACTCGTTAAGTCATGAAATTCAAAACAGTGAAAGCATCCGTTTGTTTGGGAAAAGACTTAAAAAATTCCTTCTTTCTTAGGCAAATATACTCATTGTTGAGCTACTTACTTCTTCTTTTCTTTTCTTTTTAAAATAATACATTTCATATTTCATGCTGTCCCCGTAATTCGTATGATGTATCCTATATTGTCAGGAAGCCTATAGTTCATAAGCCCCCGGCTTCTATATAGGCTTTCTTGTCATTACCACCTTAAATATTTGTAGTCTATTGTCTTAAGTTTAACCCATTGGCACCCATGCCGGCCAAAACCGGCCGTAAAAAACTCCCATGCTTCAAAACATTGCAACTCTCTCAATCGCACGAATATTGCCTTAACTGTTAGTTGTGAGCACGAAATGGAATGCCCTTTAAATTTGGATATCCAATAAATGCAAGAAACGTAGCGATTTTTACCAAATATGGCCTTTTGAGTTTGGACAAGAACGAAACTGGCCGTTTTTAACGTCAAAGAGAAACAACAAAAATGCCCCTTTTTGCCTTCATGTTTTTTTGGGAAATCATCGTCGAAAACCCAAAATTCAACCATCATAACGAAATTCAGTCCTTTTTCTAGCTTAGAAATGACTTTTTTTGTTCATATTCTTCTCCCGAGCCTAGATACAGCCTTTTGTTCCAGTGCATTCGGGCCTTCCCGACATTTTCAACATCTTGAGCGCATTGCATGCTGGGAACTAACGAGAATTTTTGACAGCGCCCGTTCCATCCCCCAATTCTTTCACATATAAACTAAGTCTACAGCCACTCCGACCTACCGCCATAATTTCCTGCTCCTGGTCATCTTCAGTACGCAGAAATTCCAAAATATGTGGCGGTAGGTCGAGAAATTCATCAATAGTCGAGTCCCAAAGGTACTAAGTGTTCGACCGGCCAAATTCCCAGTTCGTCGAGTAACAAGCCAAATTCAACAACAAAGTACATCACCTTGCTCGATTCTTTGAGAAAGTGGACTCTTAGCTACCGTCACGCTTAATGATGCTCATCAGGCAGCCGCTAAAGATGAAAAATGGCTGTAAATTTAGCAGAAATCGCAAGCAAACCCAACTTGGGCCATTGCTGTCGCTTCACGGATAAAAAATAGCTACGTCAAAATGACGTTTTCAGAAACCTTGAGCCTCCAGTGCCTTAGGACAGCACCACTTTTCCCTGGTAGTTCAAATAAAGAGTCACGAATTGCTATTCATCGTTTATAGGTGGAAAATCACTCCGAAAATGTAAAAACCTGCGGTAGTCAATGGGTTAAGTTATTATAAATTTCTTGTGTTTCGTATTTTTAAATTTTGTATTTTTATGTGGTTAATGGCAAATAAATGGAAAAAAAAAAAGAACTTTTGTTGTCTGTCCAACAGTGGACCACACAGTTGCAAACAGGTCAACAAGAAATTCAGCTGCCTTTAGAGCTATTTCCATGAAATTTTGTCTGCCCCTTCCATGTTGGTACTCTGGTACAAACCACCTTTGAAATTCGGCGTCATATCGTCTGCCACTCAAGGCATGTGCAGTCATGCTGATCAGTGGTGGTGGAGCTGTCACTGGCATACATCTTATTATGTAAAAGTAAAATTAAAGAATAAAGTGATAAATAGCATCTTGAATACACACAGTTGAAAAGGTAATGGAAGGGTGTTCTGCAAAAGGGGCGTATATCGCTTTTTTGGCTTAAAATCCAAATCTCTCTAAACTCACTCTACTTTGGCACACAGACTGGTTATGATATCAGAAATGAAGTTCTGTACTTATTTGCGATTGAAAAGCTAGGATTCCAAGGATTAGCTTATGACTTTTCCCCAAAACTGGACCAACTCAAACAAAAGAAATCAATCATGCATCAGATCCTTTTGTTTCTGTTTCTTGAGTTTTGGGGAAAAGTCATAGGCCTAGCTTTTTAATCGCAAAATAAGTACAGAACTTCATTTCTGACCTCATAACTAGTCTGTATGCCAAAGTAGAGTGAGTTTAGAGAGATTTGGATTTTAAGGCAAAAAAGCGATCTATGCCCCCTTTGCGGAACACCCTTCAATTGATACTCTACAGCTGTCATAAATAATAGTTCATTTTCTCATGTCCACCCCAAGTTATAATACCTTATGCTTCCACCTTCCAGTAAAAACCACACAGCATTGTGCATTGCAAGTAGCCATGTCAGGATTTCATTACTTCAGGGATTTGAAAAAGGAAGTGTTAATCCACATAGGATTATATTTAGACAGAAAATGTTCACTTTTTGTTGAGTTAATTTCAACATTTTACCACTTACTGAATGATTTTTGTTTTTTATTGCCTCTAAAGCCTCTTCAGTTAAACAAAATGGATG
>JAEMWC010000973.1:235000-267500 GCA_016490735.1 Pachyseris speciosa | reverse complement strand
TGGTACCTTCTTATCTCTCCTGCAGCAAGTGCACATGTTCCTTGTGACTTTATCTTCCAATCTCCGTTCGTTGCAAACTTCACAACAACTGAACATATATGTCATCTGCTCCACCTCAAAATTCCGTATAGCAAAGTATGCATTGTCTTCCACTTGACTTGACCCTGCTGGTGGAGGTGGTGGTAGATCTCAAACAACTTCACGCAGTCTTCTTTCCTCCTCAGTAACTCTCCTTTGATTGCGTCGCTGTCTTTTTCTTCTCTCGTCGTCTGTTTCATCTACACCAGGATGCGCAAACTCATAGACCACTCCTACTGCCCTTGCTCTGTCAATTAGACTACTATCTTCTAAGTGGCCATGGTTATTTAATTCAGGAACAGGCTGCTGTGCTTCCAATAAGTTGCTTGCTTCCAAACTAAGACAGTCTTCTAATATAGTATTCTCCCTTTCAATGTGTTCTTCTGGTAAAATTAATGATTATTGTACATAAACTTCAGGATATGCTTTGAACTGAACTGTAACAACCCAATTCAAGCTAGTAAAAGAAAAGGGAAAGTATAACAAAGGTGGCTGTCATGTTTGGATACCCTGGCTAGGTTACATTTCCAATAGCCATCCCTAAATGCAAAATTTGAATACATGTGCATGTGTTAAAAATTTATATTATGTACAATATTTATAATATAATATTATGTATAATAACTTCAAGTTATTGTAATGTACGGTACTATGCCAATTTAATTTCCTTACTAATAGATTTTAGTAGATGGTTGATTAAAAAGCAGTTATGGACCCTACAAGAACGAGCATCAATTGATCTGATGTACAATACAAATATGTATAGATTACCCTAACAAACAAAAAAATATGGGAGTGATAAAAATTATGGCGAATCTTGGGCCATACAGGTATAAGGCCTAAATGTGGAAATGATATGAGACCAAATTTCGCCACATTCCAAGCTACAGAAAGTATATTGGGAAGAAAATTCATGTTATCCATTATATGGGAGAGCTATGGGAATAGAATGCTCATAGAAATCCCACACCATTGGCACATTTGTTTGCTGCCTCACGCCTTGCACAGAATTGATATGGGATGTCCACTCTCTTCAAATCCCATATTATTATCCACACCAGCTGATACCATAATAGAAATTCCATATGAATACCATAAAAGCTCTATTAAGCCCCCCGTCTCTATTAACCCCCCAGTCTAATAAGTCCCCCCCCCTTCCATTTGCGACATGAGATTTTGTAATTAGTCCCTCCAGCCTCAATTCTCTCTTATGAAATCCACTTCATGCAGCCCAGTTGGTTTGTACTCATAAATAAACAAATAATACCATAAAGGCTGTAGCTATGGAGGGGTGGTGTTAGAGAGGGGGGTTTATGTCAAATCAAATACACGCCATTTTCATGTTAAAAAAGGCAATGAAAGTTTATTTATACATGGTTAAGATTTAAAGCTGCAAGCTTGTGGGGCCATGTGGGAGAAATGTTGGTTTTGAGGAAAAGGGAAAACTGGAGTACCTGAAGAAAAAGTCTCGGAGCAGAGTACAGAGCCAGAACTCAGTCCACTTATGACGCTGAGTCATAAGTGGACAAAACTCAAACAATGCAGAGAAATGTTATTTAATAAAGAGCAACAAGCAGTATTATACACATAAGTGTATATTTGTTTAAAAACAAACCAAATGGGTTAAAGCGTGAAGTGACCAAGCATTCCAGATCGAATTGGAATTTAGAAGTGTTGGCTTTTGAGGACAGGGGAAAACCGGAGTACCAGGAGAAAAACCTCTTGGAGCAGAGAAGAGAACCAACAACAAACTCAACCAACATATGACGTCGAGTCCACGAATCGAACCTGGGCCGCATTGGTGGAAGGCAAGTGCTCTCATCACTGCACCATCCCTGCTCACAGATATTTTAATCTAGTTTACTATGCCTGTGGCATTCGATATCCAATAAATTAACTCAAGCAGATCACTATTGTTTTCAAATTCAGTGGCTGGTTGGCATTTCCTAAAGAAAAAGTTGGTAATAATTATATTTTTGTCAAAAACCACATTTATCAAGCTTTCTATCGATATACAGTACGCTACAGTTTTCTTTAAACTGACTCATGTATGAATTTTTTCCTGAGGAACATACTTGAAGGCAGGCAGAGCTTTTATGGTAGTCATTCAAACAAAATACTGTTTACTGCTCTTTACTCTGTTTGAGTTTTGTACAAAAACTACTTTAATGAGCTTGTAATGTCTCAAGTGTCAATATTACCATTTTGAAATGCTGAAAATTCTATTGGATGCAAAGAAAACCCAAAAATAATGGTTGAATTTTGTTTGAAATTATTTTGCCAATTTAGCAAAACTATAAATGAACCTCCTTGACTTTAGGATGGCAAGGATCGAAATGGATTGCAACTTGAAAAAATTGGGCCAAAGTTTTCAAGTTCTGTGCTGTGCAAAAAAATAGCCAAATACATATTATATATAATAATATCTTTGTTTTGGTGTTACAGGGGCATTTCAGCCATAAGCAATACTTGAGGGCCCTTGGTTATTGACCTCTAAAAAAACACAAAAGTCACCATGACATAGCCCCTTTAAGATGAAAAATTAAGCCCCCTTTCTAATAAGCCCCCCATTAATGAGGCCTGAGATTTAATAGCCCCTGGGGGCTTTAAAAAGCTTTTACAGTATATTGTACAGTTGTACATATAATAAATGGGAATTCTATGGAACAAAAAGCTATCACTGAAACAGAAGCCCATATAAACTCTGTTGGTACTAGACAGCATAATAAACTATTATTATTATTGCTCTGCATTCAAGAGTCGGCAAAGCTATGTTAACGCTACAATCAGCATGTTTTTGCACAAAGATACCCTAATGCTTGAGGCGTTCATGTAAACTTTCTAGGCAGACAAACTCAGCTGAATTAGACATAGAAATTAAACTCTCTGTTTTGCCTCAGGTCAGACCAAGAAAACAAGTTTAGAATTTTGTTTAAAAAAAATTAATCTAGAATACCTAGTTAAGTTTCTAAAAATTAATGATGCAGCTCAAAATGAGTGCATACCATGAACTAAACAATCATTTAATGCCTAGGGATGGTATTACTGCTCAAAAGCCACCTAATTTATAGCCAGCACAAAGAACAACAGACAGTCACTTTTGAGTTTGAAAATAAGTAAGGGGAACTATAGCCTATTCCAGGCGTTCAGATTGTGGGGAGTGGTGTCAAGGTCATCCCGAGAATGAAATATGTTGCGAGGGAGTGGGAAAAATGATGACAGAGGGGGTCTCATACCATTTCTGACATTTCTTCACCATTTCTTTATCCTTATAAGTGATGAGCAAGATATTAATTTTGCATGTATGGTGTACACTGTTTGCCTCTAAATGTGTCAATCACGTAAATGCTCATATTCTGACAAAAAGTTCCTAGTCAACAGTAAGAGCACACACTTAATTATGCCTTATACACTTACTAAGAATATACTAATACACTTACTAAGGATTAGGCAAACCACTAGGTATGCAAAAGAATAAATACAAGTACAACTTAGTGCACTGTTTGAACAATATCAAGTCACACAAGAATTTTGAGGACTTTAAGGAAAGGGAATAAACTGTTTTGTAGATATTAGAGTATTTATTTGGACTGTAACCTACATGTAAATGTTCGCAGCACTTCAATAAAACAAGATTTCTAGAGACATTCACATGGGATACATAAATGAAGGGCTGGGGGTTTAAGCTGCCTATATCAAATTTTAGGTTGTTTTTAGATTTTTATCAAAAATGAAACAATCGGTGAAAAAAAATCAGACAATGTTTTCCAATCAAATTGCTTGCAGTTCACTTGCAAAAATTTGGACAAATCTGAGAAAAATAAAAAACCACCTAAAATTCAACATAGGTGTAGGCAGTTTATGCTCCCAGCCCTTGATTTTTTTCATAAAGGCCCATGATTCTATTTAGCGGCCACAATATACAATGAGAAGTGTACCTGTATTAGTAACGGCTGTTGCAACGGGAACAGGGTTTAGATTACCAATGTTATTCTCTGGGGGAACATTGTCATGAGCATGGCATTCTACAAAAAAAAGTTCCACTAAATTCATTGGTAATTACTGAACTGTAATGCTACTCCTACTGCCCTACAGTGTATGCTCTGTCAATTACACAACTATCTTCTAAGTGGCTATGGTTATTTATTTCTGGAACAACAGGCTGCTGTGTTCCCAATAAGTTACTTACTTCCAAATTAAGACAGTCTTCTAATACATGATTCTCCCTTTCATCATGTTCTTTAATTTGCTAAAATTAATGATTATACATGAACTACATGTAACATTGTAAAATGCAGGGGGCAAGCATGGCAAAGATATTTGCCATGTTTGGGTACCCTAGCTAGCTTCCATTTACAATAGCCACCCCAAAATGCATTTGAATACATGTGCGCCTGTTAAAATAAATTATGTGCTTTTATTTACTTTTATAAATAATGATTTAAGGTGATTTTAATGTACTATGTCAATTTAATTTCCTTTAAATAAATTTTAGTAGATGGTCAAAATAATAAAACAGTTACGGTATATACCCTACAAGAATGAGCATCTATGGAATTGAAATTGCAATCTACATTGTATGTCAACATAACTGGCAAAACCACCATTAGCAAACCCACCCACAACAAAATACACAACACACTACTTAAAAAAGCTGAACATTTCTATATGCAGCTATGGGGATGACGGGGGTGGAGAGGACCGTGCGCATACAAGTATGTGGGGCAATTGACTTTTTGGAAAATTTTGTGGTCAAAATTCCAAACATAGGGATGGAAAAATGGATAAAATCAAATCAAATATCTCCTCCTTGGGCCAGCTGTACCCCTTTAAGTATTGAATTTGTTGTTAATCAAATGATGGTAGGTATACATATGGCACAAATACTTACAGTCAGCTGCATTATGATACATGTAAATGACTTTTTTCACGTGGTGTTTTTAATTTTATTTTTTCAAGAATTATTGGGTTCAGAGAATTGGTTTCTGTCAATTCTGATAAGGCTACAAAGTTTTCAAAGTAATTTTATTTTGTAATAAAACTTCTTTTCAAAAGTGTCATTAAACCCAAAACAATTCAATTCAATTCAATTTTTATTCACACTTATTTGGCTGAAATGCAAATGTTTATAATAGAAATAAATAATAAACAAGCAGAGCATTATATTATGTGATTTTACCTTCTAGGGGAGAAGTGCATAGTGGCCAAAGGAGCAAGGCTTTCGTGTTGGCCACTTCCTCTGTGCAATTACAGATATGGGGGAAGTAGAATGTAACACTAATTATAGAGCTCTAGTGATTAAATTAGAGTCGAAAATACATCCTTGCTGCTTCTCGTAAATGTATGAGAGCTGAATCTTCTAAAGTACCCCCAAGCCTCAACAAAAGAGTACATATCCAGTCGATTTTGTATCTTGCATAGTCGATGTTGCTGCTGTAATCCATACTTTCTAACTTATTTATCACGTCATTTAACACGGCTCTAACGTTTTCAGTAACAAGCTCAAGAGGTGATTGATACTGACCTTCCATATTTTGCACTCAAAGCTTATAAAGCTGAAAAGTAAAATAAACAAGTTTTGTGGGTGTTTGAGACTGCTCGTCCAGGGAGCTTAAGCAAAGGCGTTTTCCCGGGGGGCAGTACTCCCAGAAAAATTGGGTGGGGGTGTGTGGCCCGCTTCCTGAAACCCTTACCCTATTTCAGACCAAAATCTGTGATTTTCCCTACCCTATTTCAGACCTGACCAAGAATTTGATAAATGTTCAGCATGAACAAAAATAAAGGAATTGTTCACCTTAGTAGATGCGTGACACTTAAATTGATACAAAATTTCCAAAAAAAAATTATTAAATTGAGAAAAAAGTGTCAAAGTGACATCTTGTGAAAAAACACAAACGTTTCGGGCATAGCCCTTCTTCAGTGTGAAAACCGTTAAATGTTTGCGCGACTGTAAAATTGAAAGAAACGTTACTAAGAGCTAAGCGCGCGGAAAAAATGAGAAATGAAAAACATTATTTAGGCCGTCTGGTTGCATAGTGCCTAGCCTAAAAATGAGTTCCATTTCTAATTGTTTCCGATTGGCATTGACTCCAGCACATTTCCGCAAACCTCTAACAAGGAGGTCAGATAGACTGTGGCCGGGAGAGTTAAAGTGCTCTGCGACCGGGAAACCACTAGTGTTCTTTTGGACGCTTCGTAGATGTTCGCCGAAACGTTCGCGTAGAGTGCGACCGGTCCGCCCAATATATAACTGCGGACATCGACGGCACGAGATGCAGTACACAACGTTCTCCGATTTACAGGTGAAGTGTTCACGGATGGTGGTCGTATTCTTGGGTCCACGTACATGGATATCGGACGTTGTATACAAGCAAGTGCGGCAGCGGGGATGTCGACATGCGAAAGTTCCTTGGAGTTTTGTCTGGAACTTGTCAGAGGTGTGTACCAGAATATCTCTCAGGCTGCGATCATGTCGATGTGCAACTACAGGTGGAGCTGGAAAGATTGCTGCAGTAGCAGGGTCACTCATCAGGATGTTAAAGTTGCTGAGCAGAATGTGCTTAATACGCGAACTAAAGGGGTGGTAGGTCAGCACCAGAGGAATCCTTTCTTCGTTGTTACGGACACGTTTAAAAAGTGCCTCTTGGCGGGTAACGGAGGACACGACCATTACGCAGTAAATCCGAGGGATAGCCACGGCTTTCGAAAAAGATGGCCATTTCTTGGCATATCTGTAGGAAATCATTATCCTCGGAGCAGAGACGGCGGAGGCGCAAAAACTGGCAGTAAGGAATACCATTTTTGCAGTGCAGAGGATGAGAGGAGGTGTAGTGTAGGTAGGTGTGGGTGTTGGTGTCTTTGTAGTGAACGGAAATACTGATTCCACTATCAGAAATGCTTAAATTGATGTCAAGGAAAGGTAGCTGAGTTTGAGAAATGGTGTATTTCACGTACACAGTTACCGTAAACATAATCAAAAGACAAAAAAGAAGGGATTTTGTTGATGGTCTTATCGGCTAAAGATGAAGAAGTAGCTTCTTCTAAAAACCATCAAATTAAAGACTGGAGTGCTCAAACCATACCCTATTTCAGACCAAAATGGTCAAAATTGATACCCTATTTCAGACCAAAACGGCTAAAAACCATACCCTTTGGGGCCGCACATACTTATATAGCTCATATAAGTGAGTATCCCAATGGGGGGCGTTTTTGAGCAATGTACTGCAACCGGAAGTGGACGTAACTCATATTCATTGGCAGTGGTTGTGCGAACATTTTCAAGTAAATCGTCTCTATAAGAGTAAAGAGACTTTACTAATATAAATGTTGTAGCGCCGAGGCGAGTAATAAGAGAAAACGCCTCACTTCCGCTTTCCCTTTGTAGCTAAAAAAGAAAAACGGTGCTAAATACACATGTCATCGGCTTCCCCATAGGGTCGATCCCCGGGCTAACCAGGGGGATTGTAAAATAGGTTAAGCAAGCGTGAGGAATTTCCCTGGAAGTCCCCTGGGTGAGGTGTATCTCGGATGAAAATCCCCATGACATACTTTTCAAACTTGTGAATTCCCTCACTCCCTTCTCTTTGATCGTAGAATAGTGTCAAAATTTTCCCATAGCCTCGGGTAATGAATCCCATCCACCTCCTCGTATTCCTCCACATATCTCCCTGTTAGGCTCGGGGGTCGACCCCACGGGGAAGCCGATGACATGTGCATAAGTTCCCTCGTCCCCAGAGTCCGTCGTTACTTTAACGTTGCTGTGTTGAAGGAAACTACTTCCCTACATATAGGCATTCACTCGTTCGTTGCAAAAGCAGAGTGGCTAAACCTGAATTCAGTATAGAAAGCTGGCGTATTTTCACGGACTTACAAACCTACAATAAGCTGTAGCAGAAGTTATATGCTTCTGGCTGTAGTAAACAGTTTAAAATATGCATCAACGTAACTTACTTAAAGCTTAAAATTACCTGACGTTTTCTGATGCCCGGTTGTTTCCACCGTTTCGCTGGCTGCCTTCGCTGTTTTAGTTCCTGGGGATATGTGTTCAAACTGTCGAGGCGTATTTCATATAAAAATTTCCGTAGTTTTCGACAAGATGCCATTTCTCACATAGAAACAATGTCACGTGACCGACTTTTCGCGCCATTTTTGAGCAAAAAGGATTGCCGCTGACCATATTTCACCACATGCGAACAACAGAAAGATACGACAAAGCATAACCGGTTACGACATAATAGCATTCTCGTTACGATATAACATTATCAGGTACGACATAATGCAGGATAATGGCATCTGGCTACGATATAACGTTACCGGTTACGACATAATGCAATGCTGGTTACAATATAAGGTCACCGGGTGCAACATAATGGCATCAGGCTACGATATAACGTTACCGGTTACGACATAATGGCATCTGGCTACGATATAACATTACCGGTTACGACATAATAGTATTCTGGTTACGATATAACGTTACCGAGTACGACATACCAGTATTCTGGATACGAGATCACATCACCGAGAACGACATAACAGCATACCGGGTACGATAAGACAGTACACCGGCAAATACAATACAATACACCATACGGTACGATCTAATAACATTTTTGTCCGATATTCCCCACCATAGCCCTTCATCAAATTCACGAGAGGTGACCACAACAGCTACAACAGGACCAGGAGTAGCGGCGAGGATATCGAAGATTGAAGGCGAAGCTTGATAAATAAGTGGCTATCGTAACTAGTGGGCAAATTGACGAAAATGTCGCTGTTTCCTCTGACAAATTCTTAAATTGAAGTCAGTTAATAGGCATTCAAAGAGGAATTCTGAACGCAGAGTACACGGTAATCAGAGCTCGCTCAAGCTCTGTCTCTGCAATGTTGAACTATAATTCCCGCGAGGCCAAGGTCAACCTTCCAGAATTTAGTAGGTAAAATGTGATTGGGCAAGCGGCGGGAAAGGAATGTTGGCTTCGGGTAAGCAGGCGTTTGTGGGGAGGGGGTGAAATACGAGTCCCCTAAAAACGACTGCGTGGGAGGCTAGAGAAACGTCTACTTGCTTATAAATATAGCAGTTCCGTAAGGCTCAGAAATTCTTTGATTGCAAAAATCGACTTAACAACTTAAAAAGCAGCAAAGCAGACATTTACCAAAGAAAATCATGGGCGCTAAAGCCAGGAAAAAAAATTGTGATAACGCAAGGGGTGACAGGCCGCACAATCCCTACCGGCGTGAAATATATTTTGTAACCTTTTATATTTTTGCTCTAACGAGTAGATCCTTTAAGGATTTTCCTTTCTTATATGAAAGGATAGGTGGTTGTTTGAATATCTGGCGAAGTAGCGGTTGATTTTGTATGAGGTGCCATTTTTTGAGTAAAGCTTCTTTTAAATTGGATATTGATGGTTGATATTGTGTTACAGAAGGTAAGATTTCTTTCTTTTCTTTGTTGTTCTGTTTAAGCGCTGTAGCTCTTCCTGTGAATTTTATTCCTGATAGGATTTTGTCTACTAGATTGTGTGGGTAACCTCTGTCCACCAAGTGTTTCTTGAAGTTTGAAATATTCTCTTCAAAAGTAGCTTTTGAGGAGTTTGTTCTAAGGATTCTTAAGCATTCGCCCTTCACCAATCCATTTTTGACACTTGGTGGGTGGCAAGAGATGAAATGTGTGTACTGGAAGATTTCCGTTGGCTTAAAATGTGTTCTTATATCAAGGGTCGATTGTTCCTTAAATCTGTTGCCTTTGTTTATAACCGTGTCTAGGAACACAGTCTCAGTGTCAGAGATATCGGCCATGAATTTGATAGTTGGGTGATGTGAATTTGCTTGTTCGATGAAAGTTTCAATGTCGGGTTTACTTATGTCCCACAATGAAAAGATGTCGTCAATATAGCGTTTCCAAACTGTAGGTTTAAAAACGGTTTTGCTTAGGATTTCGGTTTCAATCTTTGCCATAAATATGTTGGCAAAGGAAACAGCCATTTTCGTTCCCATAGCTGTCCCATGAATTTGAAGATATTGCTTCCCATTGAATTGGAAAGAATTTTCTTTTAGAATTAGCCTAACATTTCCCGGAGGTAGTGTGTCGGAATGGGAGGGCTGTCTTTGTAAAAATTATCATATGCTTTGCATACTGTGTCAATGCCCTCGTTTTGTGGTATATTTGTGTAGAGACTTGATCGATACAAGGAATGTGCGGTTTTTAACCTTTGTGCTTTCGATAAAGTTTATAAAGTCAGTTGTGTCTTTAAGGTATGACTTTTGTGACTTTGATATTGGTTGAAGCAGTGTGTCAACAAAAGATGAAATTCTTTCTGTTGGCCCATCACAGCCGGAGATGATTGGTCTCCCTGTAAGAGTTGGTTTGTGAATTTTTGTATGAGTGTAGAACTCTGGTATTCTTGGTGGGCAAGGTGTTTGTGAAAGCCATTTTTTAGTCATGTCGTCGATGTGTTTTTCACGGTGTAGATTTGTAATTAGGCGCGAGACCTTGCTTTGCGTTTCTTTCACCATGGGCTCAGTGAGGGGTCTGTAGTTATCAGTTTTCGTCGTTGATTTGAGTTTGACCCTCTCTTATCTTGTCAGTCTTATTCATGACAACAGAAGTGCTTCCCTTGTCCGCCTTTTTTAGGTTGATGTGATGGTTTTGTTTTAATTCATTTAATGCTTTCCTTTCATTGCGTGACAAGTTTTGTTTAGGCTTTGTAATGTGTATTTCAGCAAGTTGTAATTTAACCTCTTCCAAGTAGCTCTCGAGGGCGACTGATGGTTGAACTGGAGGTTTCTAGTCAGATTTAACGTAGAAAGGGTGGATTTCCCTATTTTGTCCATGGAACATATATTTAAGGCGCATTCGCCTTGCAAAGTCTTCAAAATCCTGCAATAGTTGCCGTCGGATTTTATGTTTGTTCGGTGTGTTCATAGGAATGAATTTTAAAACCCGAGAGATTAATTTGATTTGCGCGTCAGTTAGTTTTTCGTTTGAGAGATTTTTAATATATTTTTCCCCTGTAGCTTTTTTGTAACTGACTTTTTTAGTGGAAGGTTGTTTTCTTCTTTCTCTGCGTTTGGCAGTGTTTCTTTTTGTTTTTGTAAAGGAAGTTTTCACTTTACTTTTGTTTGACCCACCCGTGGTGTTGTTAACACGTCTAACAGACACGCGAGTACTTTTCACATGTTTTATTCTCTGTGGAATCATTTAGTTGTGACATAAGTTTGTTGACATTTACGTATTGCTTCTGTAGCTTAGCAGCGAGAGCTCTAAGTTCTGTAAGGTTCTCTGTAGGCTTTGATACACTATCACTGGTTTTATTGGCCTTACGGTGAGCCGTAGATTTTTCGTGAAGGATGATAACGCAAGGGGTGACAGGCCGCGAAATCCCTACCGGCGTGAAATATATTTTGTAACCTTTTAAATTTGCTCTAACGAGTAGATCCTTCAAGAATTTCCTTTTCTTATATGAAAGGATAGGTGGTTGTTTGAAGATCTGGCGAAGTAGCGGTTGATTTTGTATGAGGTGCCATTTTTTGAGTAAAGCTTCTTTTGAATAGACCGATCCGAGGTTATCGACACCATTTTTCCAAAGGGTGCAAAACCACTGGGGCGAGCGCGCGGCAAGCATACTCTGCACCGTGGAAAGAAAGATCGTCGCTTGCTGTTCTGTGTTTGCTATTTTCCCTTTTTTTTTTTTTTTTAATTGATTTTTGAACGTTGAGAGTTTTTTTATATTATTCAAAAGGTATTACTTGTCATACTTGAGCATTTTCTACGTTTTGGCCGATGCCGAGACAAGCAGAAGAAAAAAGCTTGAATATCAGGACTTTTTGAACTGGACTCTGACTTCGCTGAAAGATTTTTTTAGCACTTCGAGGATTGAAACAGACAGGACAAAAAAGCCGAACTTGTGGCGAGAGCATTCGGTGCCTGCGAGCTTAAAGCACCTAAGAAGTTTTCTCAAGAAGAAATTGACAGGAAATTGAAAGAAGAGTACCAACAGAGATTAAAAAAACATCGGATAAACACCGACCCCAATTCTATTTGGAAAGAAGACTGCAGCAAGGAAAGCATAATCATGTTTTATAAACAGGCCGCATTGCATTTTTAAACCCATTCATCCCATTTGCATGTTTGGATGCCACATGCAAATGGATGAATGGGTTTAAACAATGTGGTCTGTTTATAAAACATGATTATGCTTTACTTGCTGCCTCACCAGATGGTTTGAGACTGTTGCAGTCCAGCTATACTTGAAGTGAAATGCCCTTTCTCAGTCAAAGAAGAAAATATCAGTCTGAAAGCTACATACAACTGTGTCGATTTTTTGGAGGAAGTAGATGGGAGCCCTAGATTAAAGCACACTCACAAGTACTACACTCAAATGCAGGCTCAAATGTGGATGACTGGAACAAATCATGGATACTTTATTGTCTGGACAAAGGGACACAAGCCATTGTATGAAAGAGTGGAGTTTAACAGAGAATATTTTAATGTGGTGCTAAACAACATCACTTTATTCTACAAAAATATATCTTACCAGTTTTGTTGGGGTACAGGGATATCTACCAGTGTCCAAAGTGTGACAAAGTTATACTGGAGGAGCCAGAAATCACTGACATGTCAGCTGAGAACGGCATTTGTTGTGATAGCTATAGCACATGGTGGCACTTGCCATGTGCCAATCTCTCATAGGATGTTGTGGAATCACGGACGTGTTATAGTTGTCAGGTTGATGTTGCAGACAGTGACTCTGACAGTGATAGTGATTTTGATGATGTCCCCACCACTTGTACTTCTTGTGACATTGAAATGGATTTCATAGACAATGTAACTACAACTGTGGATAATGCTGTACAAACTAATAGTCATTTTCATGACAAATGTTCAGGATGAACAAAAATAAAGGAATTGTTCACCTTAGTAGATGCGTGACACTTAAATCGATACAAAATTTCCAAAAAAAAAAAATTTAAATTGAGAAAAAAGTGTCAAAGTGACATCTTTCATGTACTGGCTGACCCTGTTGTGTTATGCAGTGTATGTTCATTTCAGAGTATCCCTGTTGGTCAAGAACACATTTGTACCATTTGTGACAAACCTGTTCATGCATGGTGCAGCAACCATGAAGACATAACCAGATCATCGGACTTAGTATGCTAACAGTGTCACCTATGAAACTCTTTTGTGACTGAATGGCTAGTTGTTCTATTTAAAGACACAGGAATGGGGTCAGGAATAAATAACAGTCTTGTTTTGTCTTCCAGAGTGGTGACACTTAACCCATGGCAATACACTTTTATTTTGTTTTTTCTGCATCTGAGTATTACACACAGCTGTTACATTTTGTTGGTGGGTTAAGTGTACTTATTCTGTAAAAAGAAACAAGCTACTTCAACTTACTCACAAAGTGGTGGAAGCACGTTACATAACGCACAGAATACTCTAACGATATCATCCACAAGAGGTAGTAGAGTTATAGGTAGTTCATTTTTCAAAATATGAAACCTTTTTACTCTTCCAATAGCTTGTTCAACATACATGTGTATATTCTAACATTTGCAATATTTGATATCTTTCTGACATCTGAGGGTTACATTTGCATAGAGGCAGCACAGCTAGGTGGGATACATAATGTAACCATTGACGTCATTGTGTCTTCTTTTATCTTGAATCCCCTGTCTGCCATTACTTTATCATATAGCTCTATGATGTTCAGAAAACCACAGTCTCTGACAATAAAGGCATCTGATGCCCTCCCCCATAGCTTTGGGAAAGTATTATGCATCTCACTTTTAGGTATAGTTTCTTGAAAAAAAGTTAGCAAAGTGTTTTTACTTGTCGTTTGCTTGGCTAAATGATTAAGATTGACAGCTCTTTGGACATCAATTTAATCCATGCAATAAATACACTGCTGACAGTAGTTGAAGAAACCATAAATCTGAATGCGAGATCTTCGTTAATGAGACCCAATTTCAACTTTATCATTGTCAAAAGGAATTCTTGTTCTAAGTCTAGCTTTAGTCCCGGTCCTGTAGTCCCGATCCTGGTCTCCCTTTGGCAAAACTATGCCAGGGTCACAATGGTCTTGAGGTGCTTCTCTTGCTGTCTGTTTTGGACCTCTCCAGTACTGCATACATCTACATCTACATTTATTAATCAACAACGCTTTCGCATCAAGTCGATATAAATAAAAAATAAATAAATAAATAAATAAAATAATAATAATAATAATTAAAAAATATATGTTGGGCATATGTTGGGCTTTGGGGAGGAGGCGATCAAAAATACATTTGAAGCACTTGGTTGAAGGTAGGCCTGTGAATGTTTTCACATCTGCTTCCCTTGAAATTTGCTCAAATCGCATTGGGACTCTTAAATGTAAATCACTGTGATCTAGATCGTCTAGGTCATCTTCTTCCATTGTCAGCCGGCTCCACAGTCCCTCCGCAGTTGTTACTTCGTCTTTGTTTTCTTCGCCAGCTAAAAGTTCACTAACTTTCCGTTTTTTTGGCGATGGCTTGTTGAGAAAGTCGCTTAAACTTAAGAAAACTGAAGGATAGTCCGCACTCGGATTGTGGCGAGTTTTCTTGCCCTTAGGAAAGTGATTTGAACTGACAAATGTGCCCTCCGATCCAGGTTCGGGATTGAAGTTATCAGTTCGTCCTTTCGCGACTTGTTTCCTCCACAATTCAGCTAAATTTGAGTCTTTTGGCCACCTATGGACTTTCAATTCTTTTACGTGAGATCTCACAACCAAAAAGTTAGGAAATCGCTTGTCGTTATCTCAAAATCCTACACATTTGGCATTGTCAATGCATTTTTAAATCGCCGCCATTAGCTTGGCCGCGCGCTCGCCCCAGGGGTTTTGCACCCTTTACAAAATGGCGTCGATAACCTTGGATTGGTCTATTGGATATTGATGGTTGATATTGTGTTACAAAAGGCAAGATTTCAAAATTGTTTAGTTTGTTGATCAGAAAGGACTCGCGTCAGCTATGTCATATGTGCAACACGTAATAGCCAGCGCGCGCTGCCGATGCCAAGAGATTAGGGCAGAGTAACAAGTACATCTGGTAAAAGATTAAACAAAACCAGTATGAGTTGCCAGTAATCGGATACCTATGTCATGCGCAATGGATTGTGGGATCGCCAGGGGGCAAACATTGTAAGTCGTCAGAAAGAAATGTATGGCGTAAAGTTGTTTCTTCGTCAAAAGCAGTGATTTTGAACAAAGGATAATGCATTTTCGCCGTGATTTTGTGAGAAGTGGAGGTGACTAATGTCGGTGCGTGGAAATTGTAAGTTTTCGTGCGATTAATGCGGTAAAGTCTATTGATAAACACTTTGTTGCATAAGGTAGATTATGAAATCCACTGAATCTGCGTCAAGTATTGGTCTCGAAATAGTACGAACAGATATAAATTTGAGTGGATTCACTCAATAAAGCTTTTCCAGTTGTAATTACGTGTGGTGATATTATTTTGTTTTTAATTGCGTGTGTTACAACATTATCTTATCATTGCTGCTGGAATTTTACCCCCACATTCCCAAAGGATATAAATTGTTGTGCGAGGGTACCGAGCAATTTCGCTATGGAGGGATGAAACCAGTGATAGAAAACACGGAGAAATCCGAAGGTTGTCTAGCTGTTTTAATGAGCAACATCCCTCTGTTATTCAGCTACAACTTTTCTCTTAGAGTTTAGTGGAGGAACATGTGAAACAGAAACAGAAAGCCCTTTGTCACGCAATTCCATCCAGCATAAAAATGGTTTGTTGAACGTACTTATATATGTACTTACATCAGCCAACCCTCAGAGAGATATTCAAGGAACCTCCCTTGATCTCTCACATTAAAGGAAAATCGCCATAAAGACTTTCAGAAACACTACGTACACAAAGCGCTAGCGGGAGTCGCCGCTTTGGTCAGTCAACTCAGGCCTCCGGCCTTATACAAAATTATTAGAGCAGACCTTAGTACTTATTGTCACTTTGACTTTATCACGATTTATAGCTGTGGACCATGAAAAAGCAACCTGCAGCTGCTTGGTTCTTGGTGAGTAGAATCTCAATAAACCAACGTGAGGAAGAACCCTTTGTTTGTCTGGGTACCCTCGCTCGTTGTAACAAAGCCACATATCTGCGCCGGGTATAGTCCCAATTACACTCGTTGCAAATATCAGTACACATGCAATTACAACTGGAAAGGCTTTATTGAGTGAATCCCCTCAAATTTACAACTTTTCGTACTACTGCGAGACCATTACTTGATGCAGATAGATTCAGTGGATTTCATAATCTTACCGCCTGCTTACGCAACAAGGTGTTCATCAATATATTTTACCGCATTAATCACACGGAAACTTACAATTTCCACGCATCGACACTAGTCACCTCCGCTTCTCACAAAATCACGGCAAAAATACGTTATTCTTTGTTCAAAATCGCTGCTTTTGACGAAGAAACAACTTTACGCCATACATTTCTTTCTAGCGACTTGCAATGTTTGCCCCCTGGCGATCCCATAAACCATTGCGCATAACTTACTGGCAACTCATTCATTACTGGAGGTCATGGCAAGAAATGAGGGACATGAGGGGGCGGAGTCACTTCAGAGCAGTCTAGAGAGCTGTCAATTACTTTCTTTCTTTCGCGAGATGCTATTGGATGATCGTTGCTATAGAAATTTGCAGGCCCTTCATAATAATAATAAAAAAAGATGGCGGCCCTGTCAAGTAATCTACGGTTGTCTGCAACAGCAAAGAAATAAAGATAATAGAGAATGTTTGTTATCTGGAAAATTTCCACTAATAAGTAAATCGATTTTTGGCTGTTTTGGTGAAATATCGGACATTCTTGGCTTATGAAAGTGTACAGTACTTCGAACGATCACGGCGAATTGATAATTTGATTTCCTCCTGTTTAATTTTCCCGCTATCTCGGCGCAAGGATTTGTTGGGCGCTTTCCATTTGGTTAAAAATTCCGAAAATTCCGGTTTGGGGGTAAATGGAAATCGTTTTTTCGGTTCATCCGACTGGAAAATTCCCGGAAATAGTGGAACTTCTCAAAAGGTAGTCCCGTTTTCCCGGTTGGAACGTCCCGAGTGGTTTCTTCCGTTCCAATTGCAATATCCCGGTATTAGTTACCAGTTCCAGGCCCACGGCAATCAAATTATCACCGCCATTTCGTAAACAAAATGGCGGCAGAAATGATGATGTACCAGTGTTCGCGTTGCTTATTCGCAACTCCCTCCATGGAGCATCATCTGAACCACGACTGCTCTTCTTATGAAAATGGTAGGTAATTTGAATTTGGAAGGTGTACTCTTTTTGAAGTGCTTATATTTAAAATAAGGTGCCTACACTTTACTCCTGTTTTCGCGCTCAAAATGGTTTCAAATTATTTGCTTTGTTTTCTTTAGAATCTTTAGATTCCAGTCGATCCCCCTCGCCCTATCAGCCGGAAAATATGACGTCTAACAAGCTGCAGACTTGGCAGGATCATGATGTTAGGAACTTAATCACCTCTTGGGCTGACCATAAACATATGTTTGGCGGGAAACAAAGGAAAAAGGAGATTTTTGACAAAATCGCTACCGACTTTAATTCGAAGTCCAGTACAGTTGTTACAGGCGAGCAGTGCATGCGGAAATGGGGCAAGCTAGTTTCCAAGTATAAAGAGATCGAAGACCACAACAGCAAAACGGGGAATGATCGGAAAACCTGGAAGTTCTACGACGAACTTTCGCAGTCTCTTGCTCAGGAGGCCTCTGTGAACCCTGTTTGTACTATAGGAAGCTCCACCGAAGGACCTCTTGGAGTAAGCGACTCCCGCAACAGCCGAAGAGCAGCGGACAGCAACGAGGAAGAGTCTGATATAGATGAATCTGAATCCACCGAGGGAGCTAGCCATGAATCAAGTTCTTCATCAGTTAAAAGGATCAAACAAAAGAAAAGAACCCCAAAGAGAACAAAGAGTAAATCATCTGCTGCAGAAATGCTTGAGTTCTTGCATACGTACACTGAGAAACGGCAAAAAGCTGAGGAGGAAAAAGTGAAACTCTTGAAAGAAATGAAGGAAGAAAAGCACGCTTTTTTTAATCGGCTCCTAAATTGTATGGAAAAAAAGCAAGCTCAGACTAACCCTAAGCGTAAAATTTCAAGGGCAGAATGAAATAACATTGGCAGCCAGTTATGACACCCTTGTTGTTGTTGTGTTACTGGGTATGTCTGATGATATTTGAATTTTTCTTGTTGTTTAGCAACTTGATATATCAGATTGGAATGTACTTTTCTTACAAGTGTTGTGTACAATCCAAAAGCAGTCATTCATTGTTATTGTAAACCAAGTACTTGTACATGGACCTAAAGCTTACCTTCAATTATCTTAATCATATTTCACAGATATCTTGGTTTGAAAACAGGAAACATTTTTACAGTTACTACATTTAGTAGTTTTGTGTTGTATATTACTCTGTTAAAAACAACCCTTTTATGCATGCTATCAAAATACTGTGCTTCATGCGATGTAGGCAATAATGTATAAGACAACGAAAAATAAAGTATCTGTTTATTTTGTTACAATAAGCTGTTATTTTGTTTTTATCTGATTTCTGTTAATTGAAGTAATTATTGCAAACAAGTTAAGTTCAGCCCACCTGTTCATATTTGAATACAAAATGTATAAGCTATTCAACAGTAAACCAGTATAATGAGCCCAAACATACATGTGTAACAGAGGTAGTATAGGTTAATATTATTGTCATTTTAACACACAATGTTCATTAGTTGTACTCTTTTGGCTTCTGCTGCTACCAGTGCACCAGGGCCGCCAGCACCATGTCCATCACCAATTCCACCATTGTCATCGTCATCATCATCATCACCACCATCTAAAAAGTATCCATCATCAAAATCGTCGTTCAGGAGGCAGAAATTGTGCAAAACACATGCAGACATGATCAGCTTAACCAGCAACTCCATATCCATGTGCTCTAAGCATATAAGTTTTCTCCACCTTCCTTTCAGGAGTCTTATTGAACGTTCAACCACAGACCTGACAGAAGAAACTTTAGAATTAAATCTCCGCTGTCTTGCAGTGAGGTGCCCGTTATCTCTAAAAGGAGTCATCAACCATCTAAAGAAAAATGAAATTTAAATCATAAGCTTGTATTATCTTTCTCTGTTTAACACTGCTAGATTTTTAGAACTGTAAAATACAGTAGCAACAGCCACAGTTTTTAGTGCAAATAAGAAACAAGGGTAAATATGATGTACGAGGCTTGTAGGCAAGTAGCTATAAACCATCTTTTATATTCTCCAAGTGTTGTCAAACCTTTTCAATGGGTATCCTCCATCCCCTAACAGATGTGTGTCTCCTGGGAACTTGTGTGCTGATGTGGCAAGCAAAGATGAATTTCTCAGTATCCTCGAATCATGTACTGATCCTGGCCAGCCCACGAGAATGTCCCTGAATACCATGTTGTCATCGCATACTACCTATGACACAAGATCACAAAGAATGAACATAAACACATATATCTGTAAACCAACATTTATACTAAGAGTATGCAGCTCTTAGGGTAAGGGTGAAGTTCTAATCAGTTCTGTAAAATATTAAGTTCTGGGCTCCATTTCTATATAATCTGGACCTATGTACTGTACGTCAGCCAAACCACCATTAATTATTGCAACATGATTCACCTGTTGGTCACAGCTGAATGTGACACTTACCTGAGTAACCAGGGAATGGAATTTTTTTCTGTTGATGTATGCATCTGGATTTACAGTTGGAGCTCGAATCCTTATATGGGTTCCATAAATCACACCTATAATCCTTGGCAAGCCTGGAAAATCTTGGGATTCAAAATTTTCCATAATTTCACGCATCTCATTCTCTGCGAAACAAGAGATTTGTGAGTTACTCCTGGAGGTGCTATTTAGCTATGACTGTAATGAAGTTACGAGTCGAATCAAACCAAGATTACAACTTGTGTAGGCGATAACATATTTGTTTTAATAAATATTCTCCTGGTTATTTGATATCCAAGACGACAGTGAATACAGCAATTACGATACAATACAAAAATACTAATAACAGAATAGATTCTAGATAATTTCTACATGGGCGTACCGGTAGGCCACTTGATATATTGCTGTTGCATAGACATACAAGCATTTGTCACTCGCTGAATAATTCTAAACAGGCTACTTAGCGTCACGTCAAATCTATCCGAGACGGATCTCATGACTTCAGAATTTGACATAAACCAAACATATGCCAACACTTGGCACTGGACAGGTATAGGTGGTCTTCCAAAGCGGTTTCCCTGTGGAATTATGCCTGTTGCTGCCACTTCTCTGCACAAAATATCCAATGTACCTCTTGTCATTCGGATGTGAGACTTAAACTCATCTATGGAATATGTCGGCACTATGACTTCCAAAAACCCGAAATTTCTGTTTAAATCTCGCCTCATAAAGATGGAAGTTGCTGCTATAACACAAATTTCTTCTTCATCATCAGAATCGATCAACATTTCCTCCTCATCAGCCGCCAAGGACTCATCTAACTTTAATATCAACTCGGCCGCCATGTTGGTATCCCTTCAGGCAACGCGCATCTCAACACAGGCGAAATTTGAGACAAAATGGAACAACTTTTTTCCCATTGAGAAATTCCCGGAAATTCACGCCAAAATTTCCGGATTTTTTTCCTAAATGAAAAGCGCCCGTTGTCATTCTCAGTCTTTTACCGAGGATTTCTATCCGTAAAAACCCTGGGAAAGAGAAGAATGATTTAACAAAATGGCCGGCGCTACTTCGAACCTGCGAAAACTTGGAACTTGTGAAGCGTTCACAGCAGCTCATGGCGCTTCTATGAAGACTTACCTTCATCCAAGTAGACTTGAAAAAAGTCCATCTTCAATGCTGATTACCGTGGTGGACCGAAACTGTGATAGAAAAACAGTTCCATCGACGTCAGCTACATTGTTTTGGAACAATATTTCTGATTGAAACCAGGGAATTCGTTCCGGCACGGGCTTCAAAGTTAGATTTTTCGAAGGCGATTCGCAGCTGGAAAAGGCATTCCGCCATACTTTTCTTACCAAAGAAGAAAGCTCTACTTCAAAGTTCAAAACCGTGGCGGATAAAACTGGAAAGTGACTAATTATTGTGTCAAAGAACGACTACAGTATCGATGTCAATAAACAGGATCAGATTGAAACCAGGGAATTCGTTGCGGCACGGGCTTGCAAAGTTAGACTTTTCGACGGCGATTCAGCTGGAAAAGGCATTCCGCCATACTTCTCTTACCAAAAAAGAAAACTTAACTTCAAAGTTCAAAACCGTGGCGGATAAAGCTGGAAAGTGACCAATTATTGTGTCAAAGAACGACAATCGATGTCAATAAACAGGATCAGATTGAAACCAGTAGAAAAGTAAAAAGCTTAAAGAGGTATGTCAAAAAATTTAATTTTCTTCACTCAAGTCTCTCTATTTATGCTCGCCATGTTTTTAGCGTGATTTTTCAAAGTGTCGCTACGAACTGCGCACGCGCGTCCCTCATTTCTTGCCATGTGTGACACATGTACTCGGGACATCTAATGGCAATAAAACGACTGAGACGAAGCAGTATATGACACGTGACTAATTGGAGAATCCATCGTCAATGGATAGGGGCGATGAGAGTCCAGTGGATTATAGACCCGAGTCACGTTCTCAAGGGCAATTTCCCGGAAAGTCTTGTGACTTTTATTTTCGAATGCTGGTTTGCATTTGTGATCGGCTAGGCAAGCAGGATGAGCAGAAAAATCTTCAGCCTTTACAGTTTGTGTCTGTTCTTGTTTGCCATCGCTGGAGGTAAGACGTGTACCAACTAATGTGTTTAAAAAACATCTGGTCAAACCAGGGTTATATTTGAATGTTTACATACCAATAGTTAGAAGCGTTGCAAATCATTGCAAATCCACCTCGTAGATATTTCCAGCTCATCAACTTCACTTTATGTTTTAACCGATTCAATCCACATAGAAACGTACGTTGGAACAACCTTGACAATAGTCAGCACCATAGGAATCGAAGTTACTTTCCGTTGAGCTGATTTCGTGATTTCAGTAAAAATCTTCCGATCACTGTTTTGGAGTTAGGTTTCGAACAAGCTCTGAAGACTTTACTCTTTATTACAAAATGTTCAAATAATTATGCGCTATGATTGGTCGCATCGAGTTCATAATATCTCAACATATCAAAATGGTCTGCTGAGCAGCAACAATATCGATAGTCGTAGAAAAAATACAACCTTCTTTATTTTTCCAGACCTGTTTCGACGGTGCATCCGTCATCATCAGTGTATAGTTTTGAAATCGCGTTGAATTCATAACGCGCGTGAAATTACAAGGTTCGTTACATTGCGTTTGCAATATCTTGCTAATCGATTATGTAAGCCTATTGATATTAAACTAGTCTTTACTACTTTCAAAATCAAAGATCTTTTTAGTGTGAAAGATTCCAATTCCCTAAAGGGCTTCGCACACGCGTGGTGTATAAATTCTCGTGTGCAAAGCTGTAACGCTTGTTATGTCGGCGAAACAAGCCGACACTTCTCCACGCAAGTGCGCGAGCACTTATCGTATGGATCTTCGCACGTTCACAAACATCCGCTGAGTTCAGTCTTGTCGAGCATCCTGTTCAAGGCATGTACTAAAATCGGGAACACGGGAACACCGGAACACCCCGGAACACCGGAACAATCCGGAACACCGGAACACCCCGGAACACCCATGAAACCAGAACAGCTGAAAAAACCCGGAACACCGAATTTGACGGTGTTGTTTTGTTTTCCGATTACAGACCATGTAAAAAATAAAATGTAAATGTAATTTAAAGATCGATGAGTAACCAGGGGGCATAATTGAAAAGTTAAAACGACGTTCTCTGGTTAAAAGTTAAAAAAAAAAACATGAGCTTTCGATTGCCAGTCTGCAAACTTTAAAAAGTGAGGTGT
The DNA here is from genome assembly GCA_016490735.1 of Pachyseris speciosa. Classification (NCBI taxonomy): domain Eukaryota; kingdom Metazoa; phylum Cnidaria; class Anthozoa; order Scleractinia; family Pachyseridae; genus Pachyseris; species Pachyseris speciosa. Next base: position 244,414 of record JAEMWC010000973.1, on the reverse strand, counting down.
AAAAAGCGGAGGTAAAAATATATATGCACAAAAAGGTGAGAAAATAACGAACGGATATAGATAAATACAATAATACAAAAAGGAAGAAATATTAGTGTGACAATGAAATCCTAATAACATGGATAAGATCACAATAAGGTTGAGTATTGTCTTGGCAACTGCTTAGAATTATTGTCTGCCTGGTTAGTAATTGCAGTGTGCCAGGATTCCAGCGTTTTTCTTACGCGTGAATTGCCTCTGTCGATGACGCGTGCTTTCTCAAAATCAATAGTATGGCCTTCGAGCCACGCATGGCTGGCAATATTGGAACCACTTTTAAAAACTTTGGTGTTTCGTATGTGTTCCTTTTTTCTAGTGTGTAAACATCTACCCGTTTCTCCGATGTAAATCCATGTGCAGTCCGCACAGGGGATTTTATAGACAACGTTCGTTTGCCGATCTGATGGGGGTCTTGATTTGGGAGACGCAAATTCCTGTTGCAGGGTCTTAAACGGTCTGGTGGTGGCTCGGATGCCGTTGTTGTTGAGAATTCTTGTAAGTGGTTCAGTGACACCTTTGATGTATGGCCATTTTGGTGGTCTGGTGGTCATTCCCACTAACTCTTCAGGGGAAGGGATGACTTCAGGGGTCGATTTCTTCTTTAAGATTTTCGATATAGTTTCTGATGGGTAGCCATTTGATTTTAACGCGTTAGAAACGTGGGTCAACTCTTTCCTTACTCCTTCAGCGGTGCTCGGGAGGTTGAGTGCCCGATTTAGAAGGGTAGAGGCGGTACTTATTTTGTGTTTTAACTCGTGATGAGATATCTTTCACCATTGAAACTGAGAACAATGGCCAAATTTCTTTCTCGACACCTTGATAACCAGGAAGAATGAGGCAGTTACTATTCACGTTCCATCTGAATTGTAAATATCATCCCGGGGGATTAATTAATGATATGCAAAAATGAGTATATATAATAGGAAACATTAGCACGCTTTGTCCCATTCACTTCACTGTGTCCGACAAGAAGGGCGTTTGGTGACCCACCCGCCCTTCCGAGCGAGTAAGTCGGGTTCCAGCTTACCTACATTCAATTCAGTCTGTCTTGGGCTTGTCCCAGGTCAGATTGATTTCCCATACCTTATTATAATGTCATGAGTAACAATACCCAGGGATGAATATTGTACTATCGGTGTCTATCGAAAGCCCACACACACTGACAGATACCTGGACTTTAACTCTCATCACGAGTTAAATCAAGACCCCCATCAGATCGGCAAACGAACGTTGTCTATAAAATCCCCTGTGCGGACTGCACATGGATTTACATCGGAGAAACGGGTAGATGTTTACACACTAGAAAAAAGGAACACATACGAAACACCAAAGTTTTTAAAAGTGGTTCCAATATTGCCAGCCATGCGTGGCTCGAAGGCCATACTATTGATTTTGAGAAAGCACGCGTCATCGACAGAGGCAATTCACGCGTAAGAAAAACGCTGGAATCCTGGCACACTGCAATTACTAACCAGGCAGACAATAATTCTAAGCAGTTGCCAAGACAATACTCAACCTTATTGTGATCTTATCCATGTTATTAGGATTTCATTGTCACACTAATATTTCTTCCTTTTTGTATTATTGTATTTATCTATATCCGTTCGTTATTTTCTCACCTTTTTGTGCATATATATTTTTACCTCCGCTTTTTACACCTCATTTTTTAGTCGTGGATACGCGAAAGCGTAGGAACGAGTATTGTGAGGGGCAGATTATGCAAATTTGTTACTCACTCAGATGTAAACAAATCGATATGTCAACGGCATACCAATAGTGTTATGGTTTCCCTGTGCATCTACCATATATAGTAATTACATGCGCACGCATGGTAGAATAAAAAGTGTGCTTCGAGTAAACCGCCATGTTGTTTGGAGTGTGGTCTAAAACCCCTAGTCAGTACATGACAATTTTGGCGACGAGGACGGGATGTTAAGGGATTTTTGCTGCAGAAAAAGTGAAAGACATTCCTAAAACAGATCCAAACGATATCTCAAGATGGGAGACGAGGCAAATGAGGCACAAAATCCGGTTCGTAACATCGGAAAAGTTCAGAAGTTTGTAGTGGGAACTGACTTCGAAGCGTATGCAGAACAGCTAGAATTCTTCTTCGTGGCCAATGGAGTGACCGACTCGAAACAGAAGAAAGCCGTCCTGTTAACTAATCTTCCCACCGAAACGTACCAGCTGGCGAAAGATTTGGTGGCCCCAATATTGTTAAGAGAAGATTCTCTCACGTACGACACGATCGTCGAGCGTCTCCAAAAGCAATTGAAGCCTCAGAAATCTGCTCTAGTTGCCAGGTACGAGTTTGACAACCGAGCGCGAAACGCAGGAGAAACGGTGAGTCAGTATGTTGCTGTTCTAAAGCATCTAGCTACCGATTGCAAGTTTAATGAAGCCATGCGATTGGAAAGGCTCAGAGATAGATTGGTTTCGGGTATTCGAGATAAGAGAATGATGTCAGAGCTTTTGAAACTCAAACTTGAGGAACTGACATTTGACATTGCTGTAACGAAGTGCATCGCTATTGAGCAATCTTACAAGGATGTTGAAGCCCTCCAGGGAGGTAAAGAGTCAAAACCAGTTGATTTGTTATCCAAGTCAAAGCCAATTAAGAAGTTTAAACCTAAGAGGGAAGTTAAGCCTTCGCAGAGAAAGGGTTCTCCATCCCCTAAAGAGTCTAGTGATCAAAGTTGTTACCGCTGTTTGGGCAGTCATGATCATAAGAGTTGTCCGTACAAAAAGGACAAATGTCACTACTGTAACAAGACCGGTCATATTCAGAGGGCCTGTAAATTCAAGAAAAGGGAGACACAAGGTTCCCGACCCCCAGTAAATTATGTGAACGGTGATGACAGAGACAGCGATGACTATTTAGGATCCCTAGAGGTTAATAATGTGGGTGACAAGGATCGTGTGATATGGGTCAGTCCGAAGGTACAGGGAAGGGTGATCAAGATGGAACTAGACACAGGGTCAGCTGTGTCTGTACTCCCATACGAACAGTATAAGGAACATTTTGGTCACGTGAAACTGGCCAAGAGCCACGTTACACTCAAAACTTACACTGGGCAGAAAGTCACACCTAAGGGAGAGATGAAGTGTAATGTTAAGTTTAAAGGCCAAGAAAAGGAGCTAACCCTCCAAGTGGTTGAGACACCAGGACCAGCATTATTTGGGCGTGATTGGCTTTCCAAAATTCAGTTGGACTGGGGTGAAATCAAAACCCTTAAGCTTAGCCAGACGCCGGAAGGGGTCATACAGCACAAAGTGGATCAGTTGTTACAGAAGTACGAGTCTGTATTTTCTGAGGGTGTAGGTACACTTAAAGGCCACAAGGCTGATTTAAAAGTCGAGGAGAACTGTCAGCCTAGCTTTCACAAGCCACGCCAAGTCCCATATGCGCTGCGCCCCAAAGTGGAAGCAGAATTGACACGTTTAGAGAAGGAAGGTATTCTGTCTAAAGTAGAATACAGTGAATGGGCTACCCCGATTGTCCCAGTAGTGAAGCGAAATGGATCAGTGCGCGTGTGCGGCGACTTCAAAGTTTCAGTCAATCCAGTACTTCTTGCCGAACAGTATCCTTTACCGCGCATAGAGGATATTTTTGCTAATTTAGCTGGGGGAAAGCATTTTAGCAAACTTGATCTACGCCAAGCTTATCATCAAATGGAAGTAACGGAGGAGTCTAAGAAATACCTCACAATTAATACACACAAGGGCCTGTTCCAATACAATCGGCTAGTTTTTGGCGTTACGTCAAGTCCAGCGATTTGGCAACGTGCCATAGACCAGGTATTACAGGGAATATCTGGCACCCAGTGCATCCTCGATGATATGATCGTCACGGGCGAAACTGATGAAGAGCATTTGGAGAATCTAGAGAACGTGCTCAAGCGACTGCAAGACGCGGGTCTGAAGGCCAACAAAGAGAAGTGCGAGTTCTTCAAGGATACAGTTCAGTTCTGTGGGCATGAGATCGACAAAGAAGGCCTCCACAAAACACAAGAGAAGATTGAGGCAGTAGTTAACGCGCCTAGACCCGAGAATGTGTCGCAGCTTCGCTCATTCTTAGGACTCGTTAACTACTACAACCGCTTCCTGCCTAATGCGTCTACAGTTCTTCATCCACTTCACCAGCTGTTAGAGCAAAATAGCAAATGGCAGTGGACTGAACAGTGCGAGCAAGCCTTTACAGAGGCTAAGCGCATGATAACATCTGAGCAGGTGCTAACGCATTATGATCCGACATTACAAGTTAGGCTTGCATGTGATGCTTCACCAACCGGCATCGGTGCAGTTCTGTCACACGTCATGCCCGATGACAGTGAAAGGCCAATAGCTTTTGCGTCCCGATCCTTGACCAAGACAGAGCGCAAGTACGCGCAAATTGACAAGGAAGCCTTATCAATTGTGTGGGGGGTGAAACGGTTCCATGTGTACCTCTATGGAAGGCAGTTCACGCTGGTAACAGATCACAAACCCCTCACTTCTATTTTCCACCCAGAGAAGGGAGTTCCTGCCATGACTGCTGCGCGACTCCAACGCTATGCATTGTTCCTGACTGGTTTCGACTACAAGATAGAGTACAAGAGTACGACCAAGCACTGCAATGCTGATGGGCTGTCTAGGCTTCCTCTTCAGCAGAAAGAGAGGGAGGAGACGGAAGTGGACTCGTCAGAGGTGTTCCACGCAACCCAGTTTGAGCCATTACCTGTAACCAGTGAAGCAGTTGCTAGAGAAACACGTCGTGATCCAGTGTTATCAAGGGTCTACGAGTCCATCGTGAAAGGATGGTCTGGTCGAGTAGATGGAGACAAGCCATACTACGAGCGGCGCAATGAGCTGACGGTTCACCAAGGTTGCATTTTATGGGGAATGAGAGTTGTAATCCCCAATAAGCTCCAAGGCAGAGTGTTGGAGGAGCTGCACGACGGGCATCTGGGTGTAGTAAAAATGAAAGCACTAGCGAGGAGCTACGTCTGGTGGCCTAATATCAGTGGCCAACTGGAAGAGCTAGCTAAAGCCTGCAGTGGGTGTCAGCTCAACCAGAAGATGCCGACTAAAGCACCGCTGCATCCGTGGGAGTGGGCCACTGCACCGTGGCAGCGCATACACATCGACTATGCCGGCCCATTCCAGAACTCGATGTTCTTAGTAGTTGTCGATGCGCACAGCAAGTGGCCGGAAGTGATCCCTGTTAGTTCCACCACTTCAAGTACGACCATTGAAGTCCTACGTGATTTATTCGCCAGATTTGGAATTCCCGAACAGATTGTTAGCGACAATGGTCCACAGTTCGTTTCTGAGGAATTCCAGGCGTTCGTCAGGTCCAATGGCATCCGCCATATTACATCAGCACCATACCATCCGGCTACAAACGGTCTAGCTGAGAGGTCAGTACAAACCTTCAAGCAAGCGTTACGTTCCATGCATCAAAGCTCAAAGCCGGTGAAGGAGAAGTTGGCAAAGTTTCTCATAGCCTACAGGAACACTCCCCATTCAACTACCGCTGAGAGCCCAGCACAGTTACTCCTTGGGAGACCGTTACGCACTCGCCTAGATTTGGTTAAACCCAACTTGAACCGAAAGATGGTTAACCAACAGCATCAGCAGAGCATCAAGGCTGCAAACGAGAAGGGTAGACAGCGTCGTCAGTTAGAGGTTGGTGACTCGGTGATGTCACGAGATTATCGAGGGGACCTGAAGTGGCGTTCAGGGCTGATTGTCAAGAAGACAGGTCCATTAATGTACGAGGTCCAGGTGGCACCAGGAATTATTTGGCGTCGACATATCGACCAGCTGAGGCGGACAGCAGTTGAACCTGATCCTGTGGTGTTCAGCGAACCAGAAGTGGTCAGCCTACCACCAGTGCCAATCCAACAGAGTGCACCACCCAGTGTGGTTGGTACAGTTCCAGAGGTGCTCGTGGCAGATCAGCCGGAGATGGGTTCTGCTCCCACACCTGCAGCTACCGATCCTTCGGAAGCGATGCCAGCCAGTCCTATGGTCCGTGAGCAACGGTATCCCCAGAGAGTGCGCAAGGCACCACAGAGACTTGATCTCTGAACTGTTATTTGTTAGAGACAGTCGAGTATTGAACACTTTTTGTTGGTTTAGTTTGTTTCTAAGTTGTGATTTAAGCATGTTTACAAGCCAGGCACTGATCAGTATTTTTGTGTGGAGGAGATGTTATGGTTTCCCTGTGCATCTACCATATATAGTAATTACATGCGCACGCATGGTAGAATAAAAAGTGTGCTTCGAGTAAACCGCCATGTTGTTTGGAGTGTGGTCTAAAACCCCTAGTCAGTACATGACAAATAGATATCGACTTTTCGAAGTATTGCCGGAATACCTCTATCGGCTTTCCAAAGTAATGTCTGAGGAGCAACAGTCGAACCGGTGAACGGAATGAAAAAAGTAAAGTAAAGTAAAGTAACTTTATTTCAGCTCGGATCGAAAGAAGTAAACAGCAAAAGGAACGTCCGATCAAACAGCCGAACGACGAAAGAAATTATAATCAATATTTCGTCACAAGCGCAGCTTCTGCTTCGTTCATCCAATTCACGATCTGTGGAAAAAATATATGAGCCGTTCAACCCAAGATATTTTCCAAGTGTGTACAGGAATTGACGACGAAAACTTTTGACACCAATATAGCTGCATTCGCGAAGCCATTTTCAGCCTTGGAAATAATATTCTAACGAAAACAATACAATCTAAAATTACATTATTTTTAGGTGGCGCCATCGCGTCTAGCCACAATGTAAACACAAGTTTGCTTTGAGAAATATTCTTCTTTTTAACTGAACGCGCCACTTTTTTCAGTAAAAGTTTTGAATGAAACTTGATTATTTTTATATCCAAAAGCATGGCGTCGATGGTTGTTTGTGAAAACGACGGCAAATGTTGCATTTCCGACTGGCAGTAAAAAGCGTAATTTGCATATGTCAAATTTCAATTCGGTTGCGTTCACTTTCGTTCGACAGCTTTGTGTAACAATTTACTCGAAATACTGCAGTGTGTTGGCTGGCTTCGTTTTGGCGAAATCGTCCTTTCGCCTGATATTTATCCGACCCGGACGGACAAGACAGAAACCTTTCAAAAGGAGCACATTTTTTTAACTCCCACGATATCTCCCTGCCTCGATAATTCATTCAAACGCGACTATGTAAATATGAACCCCGAGGTTAAATTGTGTTAAGCTCATGAACAATAAAATTGATGCTCAAAAGAGCTGGACGTTTCGGAACGCATTAAAAAGTTGTTTAAACACTTTCGAGAAAGAGTTTTCACCCGTTTAAACTAGTTAAAACGCCGTTTTCTCGAGTCACCTTGGCTTAATCCCCCTTATCGCAAATAAGGTCACATATCCATGACTTCTTCACAGTTGTACTTTGATTAAAGTTTGCAGACTGGCAATCGAAAGCTCGTGTTTTTTTTTTTTTTTTTTTTAACTTTTAACCAGAGAACGTCTTCAATTATGCCCCCTGGTTACTCATCGATCTTTAAATTACATTTACATTTTATTTTTTATATGGTCTGTAATCGGAAAACAAAACAACACCGTCAAATTCGGTGTTCCGGGGTTTTTCGGCTGTTCTGGTTTCCGGGGTGTTCCGGTGTTCCTGGTTTTAGTGCATGCCCCTGTTCAACGGATTGTTTCCAGATTCTGGACTATGCAGCTGCGGGTTTACATAAAATATGGAATCCGGAATCCGGAATCCGGAATCCGGAATAAGGAAACTGGAATTAATAATTAATAAGAGGGTTAAAAGAACCGAATAACAATAATAATAATAATAATAATAATAATAATAATAATAATAATAATGACTTTATTAACAGCATTTCCACTAGGTGGCTCTTCATCCGTTAATATTTAACTTAAGTTAATTACAATTAAAACAAACCTAGGAAAAATCTGTTAAAAAGGCTAAGTAGTTAATATTTACAGTGATAAATGATAACAAAAAATTGCCTAAAAATAATAGATAGTAATAATAATAATAATAATAATAATAAATGAATAAAAATAAAAAAAAATTAAGAATAGTATATGTACAATTTATAATTGTGTCACTGCTTAAAGGTCCCCACACAAAAGATGTCTCTTCACACTACGACAAAAGGAGTTATACTCTATGATAGAGTTATACTCAGTTATGTTTCTAATAGCTACAGGGAGCTTATTAAAAGTAGTTGCTGCCTAGTGCAACTCTCTCGGAATAGAAAGGACAGGCGCAATCGAAGATCTTAAGCTATAAGCACTGACCATGAAGACGATAGATGTCTTACAGGAGGAGGTAGGTGACAGGAGTGAAGTCTTAGTCTGGGACTTGGTTTGTTCTTTCCAGTTGAGTCGATGTGGAGGGATATAAGGATAACTATTAAGAAAGACCGTATGCAGGATCATTAAATGCAACTTAAAGAGCTGATCCGCGCGAGTTTACACTAGTTTAACCTTAAGAAAGAAACAGGCCCATGCAGTGCAGCCCTCGCTGCAAAAACGGAGTGAGAAGCATTGCTATTGGGAAAAAAATCTTTCTTGGAGCAGATTAACCACGTTTATCGCCTACTGTAAAAGTAGGCCTGATCGAGTCCTCAGTTGTTGTAGATATCCTTAACCAATAAGAAGTGGAGAGCAGCGGATGGTTCCTATATAAAAGTTTCAAGGTATATTGGGCACCATACTGACTTAAGTTTTTTCGAAAAAAAGAGCAATGAGAGAAGACGGTACAACTGTATGAGGGTGAAAATGTTGTAAGCAAACGAAAGCGCTAAAACAATCCTCACCCAACCCCCATAGCTATCATTTCCAGGTGGGGCATTTATAAACGTCTTTTCTTTTTTTCTTGGAATAAATATATTTTGTCTTCTTTTTTTCTCCAATTAATCTCTCGGATTATATTTATTTCGTGTTAGTTTCTTTTTTTCTGTATATTTAAAGTTTTTTTTAAGTGATCTTTCTTCGTCTTTCTTCGTCTTTTGGAGATGTTTTTTTTTAAAGTGATGTTTCTTCGTCTTTTGGAGATGTTCCGGAATGTACCGGGATGTTCCGGAATGTCCCATGTTCCTCGTTTTATCGACGGCCACTCCACAAAGTGAAATGTACGCGCCGATACAGTTCCCAAACATTCCAGCATGGAGCAACAGACAATGACCAATCAGGCGTAAGCGTTCCCACGCGCAATTAAGTCAAGATATATAGAGTGATTTTTCTCACAGCTTTTTGGTCACGAAGCGTTTAAAATAATAAGCAAAAAGTAGCTCTTGCTTCATAAAGATCTAGCTGAAATCAATAACAAAACATTGAAAACGGAAAAAAAGTTGCTCGAAATCAACAAAGGTTGATCGAAAATCGAAAGT
>JAEMWC010000973.1:215000-230000 GCA_016490735.1 Pachyseris speciosa | reverse complement strand
CTGTTTGTAAACTGACATATGGAGAGTCATTTTGGCAATCTATAGAATTGGTTGCTCCCTGATAGAAATCTTTGTATTTTATATTTTGTAACAAGTGAGTTTGATTGTGGCTCATTGGCCTCTACCATAATAGGCAGATCAGTATGTTTCACCGTATCAGGTGTTAGATTTCTATTTTCTGCCACATTGGGCGATTTTGTCTCATTCGACGTTTGTTTTACATGATTTTGTGCGGCATTGGGCGATTCAATTTGATATGTATTTGCCGTATCAGGCTGTTGACACAATTCAATCGCTTGGTTATGGTTTGATTGTTCGTCCATGGCTGTTGCTATCGTTGAAGAAAGGATTCGATCAGGCAGATAGTTCAAGGAAATCGTCTCTTCATCGGGTATAGAGCGTTCTTCAAAAGCTTTTAGGTACATAGCATCTCCTTCGATTAGAATTCCATCGATAGTTTCGGTTGTCCATGTCACAATATCGCACGAATTAGCACATACTAAAGCTGAAAATTTCATAAAAGCACACTGTCTTCCTCTAGAAATATCGCTAAAACGATTATCACCTTGATGAATACTTCCACGAAAGAAAAGGATAGAATTTAACATGATAAACTTTCACCTACCTTTCCCAAATGCGTCCAGAATCGAGAGATCGACCATGTGCTCTATAGCGCAAATCATTGCTCCCACAACGGACTACCGCTGATGACGTATGATATTGCGACACTGCAGGCGCTAAAATCATCCATCGCCCTCCCACTCACGAGATAGACTACTATCGTGCGACACAGGGATCCCAGAACGGACTGTAATAGTGTTGCTGCTGCGCAGCAATTATATTAAAATATTTTGAGGACCAAACTATCTTTAAGGTGACTGGTACCAGTTTTTAGCTTTTTCACGACGTAAACTTTGAGAGGAAAGAACACAAAGAAAAACCGAGGCCGAAAGAAAACTTTTGCAATATTAGACATTTAGTTGTTGACCAAAAATAACTATTATTACGTCGTCAGCTGTCACCATGGCAACGGTACTTGAGGGTTTTCAACTTCTGGCACTTCTAATTTGAAAACTAACTCGGTGACCCCCTATTTTTTTCACGTGATTACTTTTGCCATTTGAAAAGGAAACTGCAAAATGTTTTTAAAAAATTTCTATCAAGCGTATGTTTTATAAACGCGAGAAAAGGCAATTTGTGAGTAGTGTAAAATTTCTCCGATAGAAATTTCTTGAATTTTGTGTGACGTTTCCTCTTTACAAGACAAAACTATGGAAACAATAAAAAAAGGGGGTCACCGGGCTCGCTTTCTTGCACCGGGCTCGCTTTCTCGCGCAAAGATTGACATTTGCTCATGCGTTTTGCTGACTGCCGCTAACCATTACGCGTACAAGTGCGGACACCTACCGTAGTTTTGTTTTGCAGTCCACGCGCCGAGTTGATTTCAGTACTGTATGGGTCCGCAAATGATCCCAGGACCGCAAATGATCCCCAAATTGGACCGCAAATGATCCCCATATTGCACCATGTTGGACCGCAAATGATCCCGAACAAAAAGTAGAGAATGGCATGGATGGTGAAATGGTATGGATAGGGAATTGGCATGAATTGCGATTATTTTTATCAAAGCCTTAAATTATAGCTCACAACTATCATCATCTGATTAATTTTAAAAAGGTAAACGTGGTCACACAATCAGACACAATTTTTCCAACTGATGTGAAGCAGTCAATCAGTGTTATCACACCAGGATCCAAACCTATCTGGTTTTTCCTTCCGTCTTTAGAGATCTTTGTGTTTGTTCTTATCTTTAGTAACTCCAAGAACGTTCACAAATGATACCAATGAAATAAGAACAAGACAGTTTAGCCATATTTTCCGAACGGGTTGGAGTCACAGCTCACACGACGCAGGGGCACCCAATGAGTCAAATCAACCAAAAGTTATAGAAAGGCATTTTTAAGTCCCTTATGGTGTTTGAAGTCTGTTTTAAGTGATGTTTTCATTAGCTAGAAGAAGTTCATCTGTTCGGATTCCCTAGCTGAAATTTTAATTGCCCGAAAATATTAGGGAACAAAATCTTCCTTTGAGAAAATGCAAGCTGAAATAATTTTTCCACGAACTTTCTAGGGAACTATTTTCTTTCCGAAAATGCTAGCTAACGTTTTAGACTAACAAAAACCGCAATTTCGACCTTTCCGAAAACCTTAGGGGCAATGATTTCCTAACTGTGAATCTTTTAGGCTACGTTTTAGTTACGAAAATCCGAGTGCACTCTATAAACGACGCCGAAAACCCAAGGCGAATTACCCTCCACCGAACAGATATCTACCAAAATTTGTCTTTGGATGCCCCTGACGACGGTGACAAGTTTCGGATGATCTGTGACCCCTGCTCCGATTTCAACCACATCACCGCGTTTCTCGCCTGCTACAGGCCAGTCGGCTGATCCCATGAATGTGAGAAAGAAACTCTTCTAGTATTCTGGGTACAAATTTTAAATGAGAGTGCTCAGTGAACAAAAGACGTTTATTTCAAAAGATAACGAAATCAATTGCGGAATTTTTCAGTTATTACTTTACGGGTATGTGTGTATTTTAATCCTCCGTTGTATTTATGATTATACAATTGAATTATACTAGCCTGGGACCAGGCTCCGCAGTGGGGGTTAAGGAGCGAAAAGAAGGAACGAGGCCAAAAAACAAATCGGCGAGCGAGGCGAGCCGAGCGGGGGACTGGCGGCTCGCTTCGCTCGAACATTTTTTTCGCCACGATTCTTCTTTTCGCTCCTTTAAAATCCCCGGCATAGTAAATCGAACGCAATCGAACTAATTTCAATCGAACTCACACTCAATCGAAATCAATTCATGGATTGAGTTCGGCAATCGAACGAAATCGAACTCACCGAAAAGAAAAAAACATTTATCGAACCCAATCGAACGTTCGATTTTCGAACTCGTGACCTTTTTTCCACAAGAACAATGTACACGAACATCTGATCATTTACTTTGATTTTGACCAGAGGAGAAAAATAAGTTGCATTTACTATTTATCCGTTCTATCATGGCAGTAAGATGCTGCCAAACGTCCAATATACTGACGCTTGTTCACCTCTTACTCTTACTTCGTAACTGTTAATTGTCCAAGATGAATTTGAGAGAATCATGTATATCGTTAGTAAAATATTTTTCATAATCATCCATCTACTGTATGCCGTTGCCTGTGTCGCGGTTAGTAATTTGCTTGTATTTTTGCATAAAAGTAACCCTTCGAGTTTTTTTTTTCCGCAACTGTAAGTTAGCTAAGAAAGGAAAGGGTACACAAATTTCGGAATACGCCCGCAGGAATAATGATAGCTTTGTTCTGTTCTGTTCTCTTAACTGTCGTAGACAGTTTATAAAAAGGGTTTCTGTTATTGAATAAATTGTAAAAAAAGCACAAGAAAAACCTGCTTTGATGGGCTTGCTTTGGGCTTGCTTTGTATAGGTTTACCAGAGCCAATCGAACTCAATCCATTAAATTGTGTTTGATTTTTCCGAACTCAATCGAACACATCGATTGAGCTCGATTTGTTCGATTGAATTCGATTTGTTCGGAAATCGAACTCACTGAAAGTCTTGTGTTCGATTTCGTTCGATTGCCGAACTCAATCGAACTCAACACACGGATTGAATTCGATTGAGTTCGATGTTCGAACGTTCGATTTACTATGCCGGGAAAATCCCACTGCGGAGCCTGTTTCCAGGCTAATTTATACATGCTCGATTTTCACTGAAATCGGGCACGTGCACCGAAGCGTTGATCATATACCCGACAGAAATGAAATCTGATTAAGCATGTTCTCGAACGTCCTGGGATGTACAACACAATAAACAGAAGACATGACATAGTCCACGTACAGTTGTTGTTTTTATCGAAAATTTGGTTTATCAACTGAGTTGATAGTGTAAATTGACCACCGTACAGGGATTCGATTAGCTGACGTTTCGAGCGTTGGCCCTTCGTCGGAGCGAATCAAGGAATTGTGGCTTGTATATGGCTTATATACAGAAAATGGAGCTACGCTATTGGTGGTAACATGGTAACGTGAAAAACAGGAATAAATTAATTGAATGAAAAGCGCTCGTTGATACCGTGGGGATTAAGAGTGCCAATTTGAAAGATCAATTTTTGCTCGAGGTTTTTACGGCTTTCCGTGGTACCTTGATGTAGGGAAAGGCCGGAGATCGACATGTGTTGTTTGGAATGGTTAGGGAGATTAAAATGCCGAGCGACAGGTTTGGATGCGTCTTTGTCATCTTTCTCAACATCACGAAGATGTTCTTGGAATTCCTGTTCACGTTACCATGTTACCACCAATAGCGTAGCCCCATTTTCTGTATATAAACCATACACAACCCACAATTCCTCGATTCGCTCCGACGAAGGGCCAACGCTCGAAACGTCAGCTAATCGAATCCCTGTATGGTGGTCAATTTACTTTATCAACTCCGGTGATAAACCAAGTTTTCGTGTTTCATGTCGTAAACATCCACACTTCGTATTGATTTGAACCAATTTTAATTGTTTGTCCCTATGTACAACTACAAAAATCTCGTATACTTCGAAAAACCGACGCGATGTACTCGTAATGAAAACTTCGTAAGGACTGATCAAAGTCTAATGTACATTCACTTATCTTAAAAGGTTCACGTGTCAGTCATAAAATAGAACTGTACAAACAAAAATGGTTGCGCAATAAGTTCTCGCGTGGGGCGTATCCAGCGTCTCCAATGTTTACAACACTCCCCAAAGTTTATTCACATCGTGAGAAACTTTCAAACGAAAACAAAAGCAAAATATACAGCGAATTCAAACAATGTTCATATCTCTACGATTGATCTCCCCAACAACAGCCGCATTGCGTCGGGGTCTCTGATTGTCATTTTCTCTCAGGTCAGGACGAGAGACTTCACGTTCCGTAATCAATTCTTCCGAACACGCCTTTACTTCGATTGGAATCAAATGCTGAATAAAGCGTCGTAAATAAACGGGGCGATTTGCGTTGCTAGAAACCTTGACTACTGCAGCTTGTGCCCTTCCGTCAGCACCGCAGATTAGCTCCTCTATCTTTGCAAGCTTCCAATAACTTCGGCTTGTCGAATCATTCTTCATCAAGACTATATCTCCCACTGAGACTTGTTCTTAGTCACTCTCCTTCGAACAATGTTGTTTTCGCTCTCTTAAGCTTGTCAAATACTCCTTTCTCCACTGATTTGACCAGCGGTGCAAAAGATTCTTGTGATGACGCAACCTACTAGTTAAAGTCTGGTATGTGCTGATTATCTCTTGATGAGAAGCGACTGGAGTTGAGGTGATGCGCCGTCCATAAACTAGATCCGAAGGCGTCAAGGGATAGGAAATAGAATCTTCGTCGTCGTACACGTAAGTGAGAGGCCTGGAATTTATCACGCCTTCAATTTCCACCAACACAGTATTAAGCTCATCGAAGGTCAACGTTGATCGTCCTAAGACTTTCTTCAAGGGTCGTTTAATGCTTTGTACAAACCGTTCCCAGTAGCCTCCCCACGAAGGAGCCCTTTCGAATTCCAAACAATGCGTTTGTTGGAGAGGAAACGCCAAACTTCTGCTCGAGTGATTTTGCGAATTTCTTTCGATGCCGACTTGAATGTTTTTGCGTTGTCTGAATGGAGCGTAGCTGGCAATCCTCGTCTACTTGCAAATCTTCTAAATGCTAATAGAAACGTTTGAACACTAAGACCTCGGGTTAATTCCAAGTGCACCGCTCGAGTGGAAGCGCAAGTGAAGAGACACACGTACACCTTATTTGATTCGTTTCTTCTATCGTTGACATTTCTGTCGTCAATGAATAAGGGTCCAGCAAAGTCTAGACCAACATGGGAAAATGGAGGGTCCTCAGAAACTCTTTCGCTGGGCAGGTCTGCAGATGACTGGGGTTTGAAAGATGTTCCTTCGTATCGGCGGCAGATAACACATTTCCGGATAAATTGTTTGACTGCTTCGCGTCCTCGTAAAATCCAAAAGCGTTCTCTCAGTGTCGTAAGAGTGTCTCTAATGCCGTTATGTTTGACTGACTCGTGTGCATCCTTTATGACCAAACGTACAAATAGATGTTTTGCTGGTAACAGAATTGGATTTCGAGAATTGGCTGGCAATGGTGAATTGTTCATTCGACCCCTGCACTTGATTAGTCCACCTTCCAGAAACAATCCAAATTGCATCACGCAAATCGGAGGCGAGGATTTAATACCGCTGTTGCGGAGGAATTTGATTTCGTCGACAAATGAAGAGGCTTGAACTGCTTTGATCCACAGATTCTCGGCTTCGTTCAAGTTTATAACACTGAGATCTCTCAGATTCTCTGTTTTCGTCACTCTTCGTACTCTATCCATCATCTTGTGCACAAATTTCAACACGTGTGCTGTCACGCGAAGCAGTTTCGTAAGATCACTGAATCGATTTAACTCGATCACTTGGTCAATTTTCTCCTCTGGTTGACTGTTTGATGTGGTTGTCAGCGAATGAGTGACGGATGGTGGATTTTTTATAGCTTCTTGTAAGGCAATTTCGTCTTCGTGATGTGTAGGCCTGCATTCTGGCCATTCAGATTCCGGTCGATACAGAAACGCTGGGCCATTCCACCAAATCGTATTGGCAGAAAGTTCCTTCGCACTCAAACCACGAGAGGGAATATCAGCCGGGTTCAATTCACCTGGGCAATGCCGCCATGTGTCGAGGGATGTCAAATTACGGATTTCTTCTACACGGTGTTGCACATATTGTCATGTACTGACTAGGGGTTTTAGACCACACTCCAAACAACATGGCGGTTTACTCGAAGCACACTTTTTATTCAACCATGCGTGCGCATGTAATTACTATATATGGTAGATGCACAGGGAAACCATAACATCTCCTCCACACAAAAATACTGATCAGTGCCTGGCTTGTAAACATGCTTAAATCACAACTTAGAAACAAACTAAACCAACAAAAAGTGTTCAATACTCGACTGTCTCTAACAAATAACAGTTCAGAGATCAAGTCTCTGTGGTGCCTTGCGCACTCTCTGGGGATACCGTTGCTCACGGACCATAGGACTGGCTGGCATCGCTTCCGAAGGATCGGTAGCTGTAGGTGTGGGAACAGAACCCATCACCGGTTGATCTGCCACGAGCACCTCTGGAACTGTACCAACCACACTGGGTGGTGCACTCTGTTGGATTGGCACTGGTGGTAGGCTGACCACTTCTGGTTCGCTGAACACCACAGGATCAGGTTCAACTGCTGTCGGCCTCAGCTGGTCGATATGTCGACGCCAAATAATTCCTGGTGCCACCTGCACCTCGTACATTAGTGGACCTGTCTTCTTGACAATCAGCCCTGAACGCCACTTCAGGTCCCCTCGATAATCTCGTGACATCACCGAGTCACCAACCTCTAACTGACGACGCTGTCTACCCTTCTCGTTTGCAGCCTTGATGCTCTGCTGATGCTGTTGGTTAACCATCTTTCGGTTCAAGTTGGGTTTAACCAAATCTAGGCGAGTGCGTAACGGTCTCCCAAGGAGTAACTGTGCTGGGCTCTCAGCGGTAGTTGAATGGGGAGTGTTCCTGTAGGCTATGAGAAACTTTGCCAACTTCTCCTTCACCGGCTTTGAGCTTTGATGCATGGAACGTAACGCTTGCTTGAAGGTTTGTACTGACCTCTCAGCTAGACCGTTTGTAGCCGGATGGTATGGTGCTGATGTAATATGGCGGATGCCATTGGACCTGACGAACGCCTGGAATTCCTCAGAAACGAACTGTGAACCGTTGTCGCTAACAATCTGTTCGGGAATTCCAAATCTGGCGAATAAATCACGTAGGACTTCAATGGTCGTACTTGAAGTGGTGGAACTAACAGGGATCACTTCCGGCCACTTGCTGTGCGCATCGACAACTACTAAGAACATCGAGTTCTGGAATGGACCGGCATAGTCGATGTGTATGCGCTGCCACGGTGTAGTGGCCCACTCCCATGGATGCAGTGGTGCTTTAGTGGGCATCTTCTGGTTGAGCTGACACCCACTGCAGGCTTTAGCTAGCTCTTCCAGTTGGCCACTGATATTAGGCCACCAGACGTAGCTCCTCGCTAGTGCTTTCATTTTTACTACACCCAGATGCCCGTCGTGCAGCTCCTCCAACACTCTGCCTTGGAGCTTATTGGGGATTACAACTCTCATTCCCATAAAATGCAACCTTGGTGAACCGTCAGCTCATTGCGCCGCTCGTAGTATGGCTTGTCTCCATCTACTCGACCAGACCATCCTTTCACGATGGACTCGTAGACCCTTGATAACACTGGATCACGACGTGTTTCTCTAGCAACGGCTTCACTGGTTACAGGTAATGGCTCAAACTGGGTTGCGTGGAACACCTCTGACGAATCCACTTCCGTCTCCTCCCTCTCTTTCTGCTGAAGAGGAAGCCTAGACAGCCCATCAGCATTGCAGTGCTTGGTCGTACTCTTGTACTCTATCTTGTAGTCGAAACCAGTCAGGAACAATGCATAGCGTTGGAGTCGCGCAGCAGTCATGGCAGGAACTCCCTTCTCTGGGTGGAAAATAGAAGTGAGGGGTTTGTGATCTGTTACCAGCGTGAACTGCCTTCCATAGAGGTACACATGGAACCGTTTCACCCCCCACACAATTGATAAGGCTTCCTTGTCAATTTGCGCGTACTTGCGCTCTGTCTTGGTCAAGGATCGGGACGCAAAAGCTATTGGCCTTTCACTGCCATCGGGCATGACGTGTGACAGAACTGCACCGATGCCGGTTGGTGAAGCATCACATGCAAGCCTAACTTGTAATGTCGGATCATAATGCGTTAGCACCTGCTCAGATGTTATCATGCGCTTAGCCTCTGTAAAGGCTTGCTCGCACTGTTCAGTCCACTGCCATTTGCTATTTTGCTCTAACAGCTGGTGAAGTGGATGAAGAACTGTAGACGCATTAGGCAGGAAGCGGTTGTAGTAGTTAACGAGTCCTAAGAATGAGCGAAGCTGCGACACATTCTCGGGTCTAGGCGCGTTAACTACTGCCTCAATCTTCTCTTGTGTTTTGTGGAGGCCTTCTTTGTCGATCTCATGCCCACAAAACTGAACTGTATCCTTGAAGAACTCGCACTTCTCTTTGTTGGCCTTCAGACCCGCGTCTTGCAGTCGCTTGAGCACGTTCTCTAGTTTCTCCAAATGCTCTTCATCAGTTTCGCCCGTGACGATCATATCATCGAGGATGCACTGGGTGCCAGATATTCCCTGTAATACCTGGTCTATGGCACGTTGCCAAATCGCTGGACTTGACGTAACGCCAAAAACTAGCCGATTGTATTGGAACAGGCCCTTGTGTGTATTAATCGTGAGGTATTTCTTAGACTCCTCCGTTACTTCCATTTGATGATAAGCTTGGCGTAGATCAAGTTTGCTAAAATGCTTTCCCCCAGCCAAATTAGCAAAAATATCCTCTATACGCGGTAGAGGATACTGTTCGGCAAGAAGTACTGGATTGACTGAAACTTTGAAGTCGCCGCACACGCGCACTGATCCATTTCGCTCCACTACTGGAACAATCGGGGTAGCCCATTCACTGTATTCTACTTTAGACAGAATACCTTCCTTCTCTAAACGTGTCAATTCTGCTTCCACTTTGGGGCGCAGCGCATATGGAACTTGGCGTGGCTTGTGAAAGCTAGGCTGACAGTTCTCCTCGACTTTTAAATCAGCCTTGTGGCCTTTAAGTGTGCCTACACCCTCAGAAAATACAGACTCGTACTTCTGTAACAACTGATCCACTTTGTGCTGTATGACCCCTTCCGGCGTCTGGCTAAGCTTAAGGGTTTTGATTTCACCCCAGTCCAACTGAATTTTGGAAAGCCAATCACGCCCAAATAATGCTGGCCCTGGTGTCTCAACCACTTGGAGGGTTAGCTCCTTTTCTTGGCCTTTAAACTTAACATTACACTTCATCTCTCCCTTAGGTGTGACTTTCTGCCCAGTGTAAGTTTTGAGTGTAACGTGGCTCTTGGCCAGTTTCACGTGACCAAAATGTTCCTTATACTGTTCGTATGGGAGTACAGACACAGCTGACCCTGTGTCTAGTTCCATCTTGATCACCCTTCCCTGTACCTTCGGACTGACCCATATCACACGATCCTTGTCACCCACATTATTAACCTCTAGGGATCCTAAATAGTCATCGCTGTCTCTGTCATCACCGTTCACATAATTTACTGGGGGTCGGGAACCTTGTGTCTCCCTTTTCTTGAATTTACAGGCCCTCTGAATATGACCGGTCTTGTTACAGTAGTGACATTTGTCCTTTTTGTACGGACAACTCTTATGATCATGACTGCCCAAACAGCGGTAACAACTTTGATCACTAGACTCTTTAGGGGATGGAGAACCCCTTTTCTCAGAAGGCTTAACTTCCCTCTTAGGTTTAAGCTTCTTATTTGGCTTTGACTTGGATAACAAATCAACTGGTTTTGACTCTTTACCTCCCTGGAGGGCTTCAACATCCTTGTAAGATTGCTCAATAGCGATGCACTTCGTTACAGCAATGTCAAATGTCAGTTCCTCAAGTTTGAGTTTCAAAAGCTCTGACATCATTCTCTTATCTCGAATACCCGAAACCAATCTATCTCTGAGCCTTTCCAATCGCATGGCTTCATTAAACTTGCAATCGGTAGCTAGATGCTTTAGAACAGCAACATACTGACTCACCGTTTCTCCTGCGTTTCGCGCTCGGTTGTCAAACTCGTACCTGGCAACTAGAGCAGATTTCTGGGGCTTCAATTGCTTTTGGAGACGCTCGACGATCGTGTCGTACGTGAGAGAATCCTCTCTTAACAATATTGGGGCCACCAAATCTTTCGCCAGCTGGTACGTTTCGGTGGGAAGATTAGTTAACAGGACGGCTTTCTTCTGTTTCGAGTCGGTCACTCCATTGGCCACGAAGAAGAATTCTAGCTGTTCTGCATACGCTTCGAAGTCAGTTCCCACTACAAACTTCTGAACTTTTCCGATGTTACGAACCGGATTTTGTGCCTCATTTGCCTCGTCTCCCATCTTGAGATATCGTTTGGATCTGGTTTAGGAATGTCTTTCACTTTTTCTGCAGTAAAAATCCCTTAACATCCCGTCCTCGTCGCCAAAATTGTCATGTACTGACTAGGGGTTTTAGACCACACTCCAAACAACATGGCGGTTTACTCGAAGCACACTTTTTATTCAACCATGCGTGCGCATGTAATTACTATATATGGTAGATGCACAGGGAAACCATAACACATATGGCTTCCAAATTCGCTCGTTTCTTATCCAGCAGAGGGCGGTCATGGAGTCGATCCAATTGAAACTCTTCAATTGTGTTGCGGTCGAATTGAATTTGTTGACAAGTCGGGCCAAGAGGACAGCTCCGAGTAATTCTAATCGTGGGATGGATTGCTTCTTCACCGGAGCAACTCTCGATTTCGATGCCACCAAACGAACTTCGACTCGTCCATCTGAATATCTTGAGCGCATGTAAATAACAGCAGCATACGCGCGCTGAGATGCGTCGCTAAAACCATGAAGCTCGACTTCCACGGGACTCGAACGGAAATAGCAGCGGGGAATTTGTACGTTGTTGAGGAACTTGATCTCTTCAAGAAGTAATTTCCAGGACTGAAGCGTGTCGCCTTGTAATTTGGCATCCCAGTCAACCCTTTCGAGGCAAAGTTCTTGGAATAGAATTTTCAATTCAATGGTGAACGGGGTCAAAAAACCGATGGGATCAAAGATTTTTGCTGTCAATTTGAGAACTGACCTCTTTGTCTCCGGAAGTGAGATGCCATATTTGTACAATTCTGACATGTCAAAGAAAAATTCGTCTGATGTAGTGTTCCAGTTCAGTCCCAAAACTTTCACAATTTCACTAGTTGATTCGAGGTTTCCAGGTGTAGTTGTCGCTTTAGCGTACGACTGTTCGTCCTCTATAGTGTTGCCTTGTTTCGATTTGCTTAGTTCGTGTTGGCTCTCGCATTCCTCAATTGCTTTCAACATTTCGCGAGAGTTGGAATGCCATTTCCGGAGATTAAATCCACCCTCAGACATGATTTGTTTGGATTTCGTATAAACTGAAAATGCTTTCTCGTCACTGTCCTCACCAGTGATCAAATCGTCAACATACAATGACTTCTCAAGTAATTCGGCCATCTCGGGTTCAACTTGCTTAAACAATCTTAAGTGATGGGCAATTGTTAGTCCAAGAATTTAAGGCGAAGGTCTTAGACCAAACACAAGGCGGTTGAATCGATACTCGACGATTTCGGGTCTGGGTGCAAAAGGGTCGTCGAACCAGAGGAAACGAAGCATATCTCTATCTTTCTCCTTAATTCCAACCATAAGAAATGCCTTTTCTATGTCTGCGGTAAGGCCGACTTTGTTCCAAGGAAATTTCGTTAGCATATCAAAGATATGCGGTATGTAATTATTACCAACTTCTAGGCAATCGTTTAGAGATCGTTCCTCTTTCGAGTATTTTGCTGAACCGTCGTACACGATGCGAACCTTCGTTGTTTCTCGATCTGTTCGCACCACTGCGTGATGTGGGGAATAATGCACTCTCTTAGTATCAAGTTCGTTTGTACTGTTCGATATTGGTACCCTTTCCACGATTTCCTTTCTTTGCTGTTCTCGTAAAATCTTGTCGTATTCGCTGAGCAAATTCGCCTCGTTCTTCAATTTGTGATGCAAGGATCGAAGTCGGGTTTCGCACATTCGAAAGTTGTTAGAACTTGGTAAGCAGTCTTCCTTCCAGGGCAATGAAACTTCGAAGTGTCGACCATTGAAAGAAATTTCTTCGTCTTGCTTGGGTTTGATTGACGATGGGTGTTCGCAGGCGTTGTCGCTCATAATTCCGATGCTCTCAGTTTCCCAGAAGGTTTTAAGCATGTTCGTAAGTTCGTCTGTTTCATTCGCATCGTTTGAGAAGGATTCACCCGAGATGATTAGATTTGAGACGACATTAGAATCACTATAGGCGCTGTGGACATTAGTAGGACCAGAGAGAAGCCAACCAAACTTGCTGTTTACAGCTGTGGGCCCAAATTCACCGCGTATCGATTCCCCAGTTACAATGTCCCAATAATGATCTGAACCAAAGAGAACATCAATGGAATCTTGGCCGATTTCTGAACTGTCAGCGAGCTGTAAATCTTGTAAGTGGGGATACTGGTCGACATCTATTCTCTTTGCTAGTGGCGAACAAATGACCGGGAAGTTGAGCGCTAAAATTTCCACGTATTCGTTATTCTTGTTGCGAAGGGAAAGGTCACGACTTGACACCTTTGTTTGCGGTAGGCGTTTTCACCGGATGTGTTCAGGTGAAGGGTTTCACTTGCGTTTGAATTTAGGGCCTGTTCGCACTACGCGAAATTTTGTTTGATTTACCAAAAAATCTGTCAACGCGAAGCCATTTCTAGTGCGAACGATTTTTTGCACCCACCAAAATTTTTGCAAGAGAAACGAAACTTCAAAGATTCCGTCGACTAGCTTTGGAGGCTGTAAAAATTTTGTCAGGCGAGAAAATCTTTTGTTCGTTGACATCCATCCGTCATTGGGTCATCAAATTGATGACGGACTCCTTCAGTGTGGGTTTGCGGTTGCCTTGCATTAGAGCCATCTGTCACTAAAAAAAATTTCGCATCTTCATGTGCGAACAGAATTACGAAAACAAAAAACTGGTGATTACAAAATTTTCACTTTTTTCGCAAACGCCAAACTCAAATTTTCGTCTTAGTGCAAACAGGGCCTTAATCCCAATTTCGACTTGACCTCGTTGGTAACATAGGATCTTTGACTGCCGTTGTCAAACAAAATTCTTACAGGGACGAATTTTGTTCTGTCTTCGTTTGTGGCGATTGCTGTGGCCGTTTGCAGCAAAATGCTCCCCTTGGATTTCGTACTTGCAGTTGCAGTTGTCATTTGAGTGGACGCGCTCCCCAAACCATTTGTCTCGTCGTTTGTCATGTCGCTGGAAGTTCTCAGAGGCAAGGGCAGTGGTTCTTGTGATCCAAAACAAATGGACTGGTGGTGACGACCACCACAGTTGCGGCAATTTCGTTGATTTGTGCATTCCTTGAGTTGATGCCCAGGATACAAACACTTAAAACATCGTTTCGCTTCGAAAAGTATACTTCTTCGTTCAGACGGAGTTTTCACTTTCTCACACGACGCGGAGAAGTGAGGTTCGTTGCAATAAACACATCGGATTTGCCGTATTTTCTTTCGTTGATCGGCTTGGGTTACCAAGGAATTTGCTGTTGAGTATTTCGGATTCCTCTGTTGATGCACTGCAGGTTTTGGATGTCGTTCTTCGGTGACCTTTACACCTTCGCTTGCTTCTCTTGCATCCACTTCTTGTTTAATGACCTCCAACAGACTGTCGATCTTCCAAACAGAGGTTTTCGCTTCTCGGGCAATTCGAACACGAACTTCACTGGGAAGTTTAGCCATGATGACTGGAATTAACAAACCACCGTATTGATCCGAAGTAACGCCCAATGAAGATAACCCACGCACATGAACACTGATTTTGTCGTACACAAATCGTAATGAGGTTGAACGTTCAGCTCCGGAGCAACTGGGTATTTTCAAAAGTTCATCCATGTGGGCTGAAATGATCTGCTGTGGCTTTCCGAATCGTTCGCGCAAAATTTCGATAGCAGAACCATAATTGGCTTCGGTTAATGAAAGACCTTGAATAGCTCGCGATGCAGGACCTTCGAGCAGGGAATTAAGATAATTAAATTTATCGACAGCTGAAATTGCTTCATTTTCATGGACCGCTGTATTGAAAGAGTCCATTTTGTGACTTCTCCTCTAAACTTAGGTAGAACTAACTTGGGCAACTTTGCTTTAGCTTGAACTGCCGGTGCTTGCATTGCTTGAGCAAACACA